>NEWO01000030.1:118164-149747 GCA_003013225.1 Phalaenopsis aphrodite
ATATATATATATATATATATATATATATATATATATATATATATATATATATATATATATATATATATATATCTGTGTGTGTGTGTGTGTGTGTGATTGGTTCAACTATTATGAATCTATTGAGCAGAAGAAAGATGATGTTACTTTAAAAGTTAAGGTTAAGCAGTCAAAATGGAAAAATGTTTTGAATTAATGGCATTAGAACAATAGAGATTGCTTATGCATGGCCGTGCAGTAGCCACTTTAGATTTACAGTTGAGTAGAGAAGATAATCTTAGATTCATAGGAGAACCTGCCACACAGTATAGAAAGCTGTCCCGTAATCCAGCCTTCTTTTTATCTATTAGTTCCATTGGTGTAGCTTAGATTTACTTTTCATTTTAGCCAACAGTTAGGGTAAGTTTCTGCATTTTATGGCATTGCTTCATAAAATAATAAAACAATACAAACTGCCCTTCTTCAATTGAATTCCTTGCACAACAATTGAGATTGGAAGGGAAAAAAATTTAGCTATTCCGTAAACAACCTTAATGGAATATAGAGTTTCATCTTTGATATAATAGAAGTAGCAATTGAAGTATTAGTCTTTATAAAAATGAAACATCTTTACCTATTTTAGTTCATGTGTTATATGCAAACATTAGGAAATTATACAAATTTCTTTTTCTATCATGATATTTCACTACAACTATTTCTTCAAATGTGACGCTTTATCTTTATGATGGAAAGTAAAACTTCGTCTCACCTTTTACTACAATTCTCTCCCAGCAAAATCTCAACTCAACCTAATTGTACTAACATAAGGTTTTCTAATTTAATCAATTCGAGCAAAAGAGCAAAGGTGGGAATTTCTCAGAAGTGATTTAGAGAACTTGGACTAAATATATATACATAAACAACGGATTCAAAGCAGTTATTAACTACATTTTAATGTAAGAAGAAGGTCAAGGGTTTGAGTTGTTGAGGAAGAAGTCATTGAATATTGAATCTATAAATAAGACGGTAAACTCATTTTACAATTTATGGTTTAATCAAATTAACAGTAAAATGATTCTGACACGAAAATATGTCAACATTAATTGAATTAAACAACTGATATTTATAAGAAAAGAATGCAATTGGTTTTTGGATTTAAGTAATACTCAACTTAAATCCAGCCAAACAGAAATTTTGAGATTTCAAATCCCATTGTGAAGCTAAAACCCCTTTTACTGCCTTCACAATTTAATTCTGAATTTGATAAAACCTAGGAAGTGTAGCATTTAAGAGATTTACAAACTTACAGCGACGAACTCTTCCCTCTCGCCGTGATTCTCTCTCATTTGCCGTAGCCGCCTCTATCGCGGTCTAGGAAAGGATGTTGAAGTCGCATGATACGAGATTTCAGCTTTCTCTTAACATAAGGAGGGCGATCTCGGAGATCATCGAAGGAGACGAGGAAGTCGAAGAAGTCCGGTATTCATCGACGGAGATGGCGGATCATGAAGATTTGTTAGGGATTTAAGTTTGAGGATTATTAATATTGTTTATTTAGCTATATGTGCAATTATTTAATATTTAATTTAGAGTTAAAATATCCTTGGCCAATAATTAAAAAGGAAATTATTTGTTGAACTTTTTAAATTTATATAATATTTTTTATGATTTATTTATTTAAATATTATATTAAATAATTTATCATTTGTAATTTTAAGAAAATTGAAATATCAATAATTATGAGTTGATTGCGCAATAAAAATATTTCCAAACATACTCAAAATTACTAAGAAAATAGAAATAATAATATAGCTAAAATTTTATTGAAGTGGTGATATATTAATATTAATTAGATATTTTAATTAATGTAATTAGTTAATTTGATTTGATTATTATTAATTAACTAAAATCTTACATTTAGAATTAAAAGCTAAATGAATTGGTTGTCAAAGTTTAATAACAAAAAGTGTGAATGAGATGAACTTAAGCGAGCACAAATGTTTGTTCATCTTTATTTTATTTGAATTATTTTTGTTCTCGTACATATTATTTTAGTTTTCTACTCAATGCAAATTTATTTATTCATTTCAACACGTGTGTGGCTCGAATATAGCTCAAATTATTTAAAAATAATACAATTTTAATATTTTTTAAATTCATCATAAATAATCACTATAAAAGCCATAATAAATATTATTAATTTAATCATATAATTAGTTTGAGCTAAAACAAGCATAGCACATGGAACAAAAGTTTGTACACACTCGATTTGTAGTTAAAATAAATATTTATTCGACACATTTGCTTAACGAATAAATTTTAAGCTTGAAAAGTTTTTTATAGCAGCTCTAACAGCAACAACAAAGGAGAGGTGCTTCTGCTACAAAATAAGTTATTAGTTCATGACAATGTTTTTACCCCCTAGACGTTGAGCAGATTAAAAGTGAATATTGAAGTTAGTAATTAATGTGTTTAAATATCTCTTATATGCTTGAAACCAAAGCATTCAACCCAAAATTTTAAAAGAGTTTTGCGCCTTAATGTAATTCATATACATGAAAATAATTTGTTATGCAAAATAATGCAAAAAATAAAAACATAAAACAAGCAAATAATCAAACATCGTGTGATTTACATGGTCGACGCAAATCTGCCTGTGTCTATGATGAAGGGTTATTCCACCATCAATTGGTGGAGAGAAAGTAAAAACGATTGAAATAGGATGACAACTCCCCACAACAAAAATTTAACATAATCCATTATATAAATAAGAGAGGATTATAACATATAAATTAAGAATATTTATAATATTGGAAAGATCTTGTAATTAGATATCCTCTAATTACGTTACATTATATCAATCTTCCTAACATAAAAATGATCTTATAATTAGATCTCATCTTATTATGTTACATAATAATAATCTTTCTAATATACATATTTATAATACACATCTATTAGATTTAATACTTTTCAGAACAATTTTCACCTCAGCTCTCACTTCCAGATAAATGGGAAATGACCAAAAGGAGCTCCAATACTAAAACGGCTGCACCAAGAAGGTTGCTTACCTACGAAGAGATTAAGCTTCAAAATGCCCAAATGGCTACAGTATGTGAACTTTTGGGCTTGTAGAACATATGTGAGCTTTTCTGTTAGAATCTCCTTCGTATATATCTTATTTAATAGAATGTTGACATCATCAATCAAGTCTCAAACAAAGTGATACTTCACATCAATGTGTTTGGTGCTGAAATGATGAACTATATTTATGGCAATAATATTGCACTCTAACCATCATAAAACACCTCTAGAGACTCATGATCAACTCCCAAGTCATTCAATTAGTCTTACATCCAATTTCTTTCCTTCATAACCTTTATAATTGTCATATAATCAGCTTTTTAGTAGACAAACTAATAGTAGACCGAAAAACCAATCATCAACTAATTGAACCTCATGCAAACAAAAATAAATATTCAATCATAGATATGCACCTACACATATCACTTGTGTAGTATGAATAAATGTACCCTACACACAAATCAACAATGGATGGTTGTCTTTCAAACACTAAGCTGATAAAATTTGTACCTTTCAGATACATTACAATACGCTTCACAATCTGTCAATGAATCTTTCCTGGATAATGCATGAACATGCTCAAAACACCAACCACTTATGCAATGTATGGTCTCGTACAAGCCATGACAAACATCAAACTTCTCATTTCAATAGCATAAGAAATGAATCACATATTTTTCATCTTCTAGTCATCTTTAGAACATTGGTCTGAACTCAACTAAAAGTAAGATGTAATGGGTAGACTCATCGTTTTCCTCGAGTCATCAAACCTAAACTTTTTTAGCATCTTTAGAATATATGCTCCTTGTGTGAGCAAAACCTTTCCAGTTGTCTTGTCCTTAAGAATCTTCATGCTAAGAATTCTATCAGTTTCACTCAACTCCTTTACCTCAAAATATTAGGGCATTTGTTTCTTCAATCTACAATTTCATCCTAATAGATAGATATGATTATGTTATCAACATATATAAGCAATTTTATGAACTCACTGTTGGCCAACTTCTTTAAATATGCACAATAATTGTAATGGCTCATCATGTAGTCTTATCCCTTCATAAACTGATCAAAATTATTTTACCAATGCAGTAATGATTACTTCAACCCTTATAATATTTTTTAGTCTGAAAATCAAGTCTTTTGAGGTTCCATATCTAAATGACTGCAACATATAGATCTCTTCTTATAATTTCTCATGTAGAAAAACTGTCTTCCCATCAAGCTGGTCCAAAATTAGACTGTATTGTCCTATAAGTGATAAGAGAATATAGATCGATTGATACTTAGCCACTTGAGGGGACACCTCCTCAAAGTTAATCCTTACTCGTTGCTAAAACCTTTTTGCCACTAACCTAGCCTTGTATCATACCTCTACTCCATGATATCCTTAATTTTTTGCTTGCAGTCATTTGCACCCAATTGTTTTCCTTCCTGAAGGAAGCTTCACTGACTTCTAGGTAGTATTCTTTTGAAGAGACTCCATCTATTCATCCATTATCTATTTCCAAATATCATCACCTTGACTCTACATGGCTTCCTTGCAATGACAAAAAGTTTTAGCCTTCGTGGTCAAAGTACAAGTACATTGTGATCCCTTAACTACACTGATTTTTGGATATTTTGGTACTTGGTCCTGCTCTCATCAATAGATTCCAAAGTAAGGACCTTATCCTCATTTTATTTTTCTGCTTCCACCTAAGCACTGTCAATAAGTACCTAATGAGCTGCAATTGAATCAAGTATTTGAATAGGAGTGGATGAACTCTATAGAATAAACAGAGTTGGATCAAACTCAAACTTATGTTACATATTTGTAGTCACAATAGAACTCTCCACATGCTTTGAGTTATAATGATTTAACAAGCTTGCTTAGTTAAATGTAATATCCTTGTTAATGACAATTTTATTCCTAGTTTGATCATAAAGTTTGAAGCCCTTGACTCCACGTCTGAAGCTAATGAAGATTGCCTTCTTTGAGCATAGTTTCAGTTTATCATTCTGCACATGGTACTAAGTTGGATACCCAAATATCCTCATTTTCTCATAATGTCTAGCAGAATGCCTCAATCACATCTCTTTGGGGTATTCTTTCAAATGTATGTAAAAGACAAACGATTCACTAAGTGACAAGTATAGTACATGACCTTACACCATTGTATTCATCCAACTCAGCATTGGATAACATATACTAAAATTTCTCCACCAATGCATTCATCCTCTCCACCACTCCATTTTGTTAAGCTGTTTCTTGAACAATGAATTGGTGCTCTATCATAGCTCTCTAGCACTTTCACAAAAACAAATTTGATGTAAGTTCACCCTTATTGTCTAATATGATATCTTAGATCATTTTATTAATCTAAGTTTAAATACACTTTTAGGTGATGAAATTCTCCACCACCTCGTACGCCCAAATATATGCAGAATAATCATCAATAAATGCGACAAAATATTTATGCCAGCCAAATGATATCGTATTTGTCAAACGCCAAACATATGTGTGAACATATTATAAAATAACATTTGTATGTAGATGATAATACCAAAAGATACTCTTACCTTTTTACCAAACACATAATATTCTAGAAATCGAGCTTGCAAGTTCTTGCTCCTTTAATCAATTATTACTTCATCAAAATCTAAGTGAAGACTCTCAAGCATGAGATAGTCACATATACCACAATATAATGACATTAGAAGAACAATCAACAATAGTAGTGGGGGATTTTTGTGTTTTCACATATCATATAACTTTCAGAAGGCCTCTATCTAAATGATTGACCGCGATATTTAAAAAGATGATATATTTATGTCGATGAAAGGAAATACTACCTTAAAAGTTAGTCATTCTGATGATAAAAAACGTTGTAAGTCTATGGAACTAGGGATTTTTCCCTTACCTTACGGGTGTAAAATAAGATTTATTTTATTATGGATTGGGTTCCATATAAAGGCAAATCCTTATAGTTAATTACATCTTCAGAGCCATAAGCCCTAAAGAAAACTCTCGATAAATATAATAGCCTATATTATTTATACTGTAAGGTTGGGCTTTCAAAGTTGAGGTCTCAGATACGAAGGATCCAAGTTAGAATTTTTGGAAGAATTGAGCTCAAAAGAATGAGACTTATAATTCAATGACAATGTATCATGGAAAAGCTTGGACAAAGTGATTTAACAATCTAAGGAAGAAGGATTACCCAAAGGATGGTGGACGAAGAGTTTGCAAAAGATTGGCAGCGAGTTTTGATTTAATAGGATGAGGTCAAAAATGAGATCAAGAATGATTAGATTGCTGGTTTGAAATTATCAGTAGGAAAAATTTCTATACGGAATTAAGGTCCTAGACTCCATAAGGAATCCTAATAGGTGGACTAACCTGAACTTTCAAAATAACTTCCTTAATCAGGACGCTTATGGCGCTTTCCATCATTCTGAATACGTTTGTATCCTTTAACTATGACCAACCTTATAATCATAAATCCTCTTTGAGCATCATGATCATGGCATGTGGAGGCTTTTTTAGTTTTAATGCTGTTTGAAATACCTTCTTCAGTGACTATAAGTTAGTTTATACTAGGGCTTTCCCTCTAGTTTCAAAGGTTAAGATTATTTATTTTATAAGTTCTGGTCCTTAACACTAGCAAGGGTATTTATCAGTCTTTGGTATTTTCAGTTAATAAAGTTGACAACACTAAAAAATAAGGAGGCAACTGATGCATCATTAATAAGTTTATCATTTAGCATGAATTTTGAGGCATGGAAAATCTCAAGGTAGCTTTATTAGTAATAAATGATCAAACAATGATTAAAAATCTTCAAAAACTTTAGTTTCAGCACTCATAGTCAAAATGATACACTCGATGAGATGGACCCAATGATACCTCTCAATCTGAGTCAAATCAAGCTCAAATCAAGCCATTAATATACTTTTAGGTGTTTTTCAGTGCATAATTAGAAAATCAAAGGATTACGAATCTGAAAAACTTATAGTCAAATCAAGTATCTCAACAAGATGAATCTAACGAGCTCAAGATCACTCAATTCTAACATCATCAATGCATTCAAAGATCCAATATACATCATCGAATCGAGGGAACAAATTTAGAAGGTCCAATGGAATGGTCTGGATTCATTTCTTGTTTGTAGAGAGACCTCTCTGAAACTCAATAAATAAAGCCCTACGCTCTCTTGAGAGGGGACACAGATGATCCTGAAGAAAGATTAAAAGAAGGAGATGAAGCGTAGTGTCATTTTTGCATCAAAGATCTAGTGAATTCTTTTGCTCATGTAGCCGCTGACCATCATCAACCACCATATGTTGGCCACCGTCCACCAACATCGGCCACCCTCTACCACTGATCATCATCACCCGTCACCCACTCATTAAAGTGAAGTTCCTTGTGGAGTCATAAGGTGTATTGTGAAATCTCAGTGTAAGTTGCAAAATAGTGAAGCACCCGACAGAGCAATGTGTCATCTTGTACAACATGCAAAAACTAAGGCTGTCAAAATGGCTCGTTGTTCGCGAATAGCTTGTGTTCGACTCGTTAAGAAGCTTATGTTAGGCTCGTTCACTAAGTTAACGAGCCAAACACGAATTTGTTTGTGTTTGACTCGTTTTGGCTTGAAATACTACTAATCAATTATATATATATCTTTGATGAGTAGTATTTTTAAAAAAACTTAATTGACTACAAGGCTACAAAGATTTATAGTCAATTAAAAGTATTAATGAAGAAAATAGAATAAAAATTATTAAGTTAGATTCAAATGATGTTTTAAATCTTACCCCAATCCTTAACATCTTATGGCTTCGTGATTGGGGTAGTCAAAATGACTCTTTGTTTGTGAACTGTTCGTGTTCGGCTCCCTAAGCAAATGAGCCCAACACGAACACACTTTTTGAGCTCGAATATAAATGAGTAGAACACGAGCTGAGCCTGAGCTCTCTCGTGTTCGGCTCGTTTACACCCCTAACAATAACACACCTAAAAGATGGTGTAACATCGCACCCAAAATACTAAGCAATGGCACAACCAAATGATGGTGGAACAACACAACTTAAATACGGTACAATGATGCCTCCAAAAATGGTGTAACAATGCCCCCCGACAATGGTGACTTTTTTTAGACTTCTAAAGCTCTCTCTTCACAATTCACCACTATGGCCTACAAGACTAACTACAACCTATGTGGCTTATAACTCATGCAAACCTCGACTGTGGTCTTTATGGCCTATGAACATCATCACCGCCCGCCACTATGGCCTATATGACCAATTACAATCGGTCCACATCTCGTTTAGCTCCCAACTCCAATCCCTGCAACCTATAGAAGTCATCACAACTCACAACTATGACTTATGTGACCAACTATAATCTATGTGGTCCACAGCTCGTTCAACTCCCTTCTCTAGCCCCTGTGGCCTATAGATGTCATCACAGCTCCCGACCTCTTCCTTTGTAGCCTACGAATGTCATCACAACTCAACACTATAGCCTATGTGGCCAATTATGGCTTGCATGGTCCATAGCTCATGTACGCATGACTATGGCCTCTACGGTCTACGAACAACATCACAGCTCACCTTTACTGCATATGTGGCTAATAACTCATGTAGCTCCAAATTCCAGCCCTTTGTAGCCTATGAATGTCATCACAACCCATCATTACGACCTATATGGCCAATTACGACCTGCATGATTCACATCTTATGTAGCTCATGACCCCAAAATTTGCAGAACATTATTTTTGGATACTGATACGAATATGTGAACAATTAAGGCTTATGTGGCTTATAGCTTGTGTAACTATCGACACATAACTCGGTGGCCTTCAGACGTCATCAAAGCTCACCATTAAACCATACATGACCAATTAGGACCTACGAGGTTCATAGCTCATATAGCTCCCAACTTTGGCTCGTGTGACCTACCAACGTTATCGTAGTTCACCACAACACCCCATATGAGCAACTATGGCTTATGTGGCTCACAAACTCCATGGTTTCCTACTATGGTCTCTAGGGTTAGTTGACGCTCATGAAGCAACCATTTGCAACCCACACGACCAACTAATATCATGACTTTCAACTACAGTTTATACAACAAGCTTGCTATGTAATCCTCCACAAAATTCACGATAGGGTACTACCCCATAGCAATCGATTTCGTCCATTACAACTTGCTATCACTAAGAACTATATTAATTATAGTCAGACGACTAATATCGAAGAACCATTATTTGTACATTTTCAAGTATCAACTTTGTAACTCTATCTTCCTCAATATAGGAGAATATGAACATGTGTGCTTACCGTTCATAGTGGATTATCTTAATAAGGCTAGACCTCATTATTTTTTTTCTCTTTTCCAAGGTTTTCAACGTAAAAATTGAGATGTCTACTCATGCCTACTTCTATTTAATTACCTGAGTGTATGTTTAAGTTTTCGCACAACACTAAAATGATAATTTATTATTCTATCGTCACGAATTTTTCGACACATATCAATAAGAATTGTTTGTTATGTATGATGCGTGCTAGAAAATTAGCGGCAGTAGAGTAACAAATTATCGCCTTAGTGTCGGACAAAGATTCATCACACACTCAGAAGAGAGAAAACAACTAATAATGACATCAGAAGTTTTTACGTGAAAAACTTAGAAAGGAAAAAAATCAAAGTCTACCCCAACGGAAGAAATCCACTATAAACTGGATATTAAACGTACAATCCCTCGTCCCACATGCAAGAAAGGGTTGAACACTCTTTGGAGTTACAATGTCAATGCACGAATGAACTTGTCGTAAGAAGTGGGCAGCGACCAATGAAGATCGGTGGAGGCAAGCAGGTGATGGTCGACGACGGTCGACAGTAATCGGTAGTTGTTAGAGGTGGTCGATTGTGATCAATGGTTGTCGGCGGTGGTCGACAGAGTTTAAAGGTGATCAACGGTGGCAATAGTGGTGTTGGACTTCAGCTCTTTCTTAAAACTCCAAGTTCTTTCTCAAGCTCAAGCTCTCCCACCCCTCCCCCTTGACATTTAATACAGGAATATGACCCACTTTGATCGTCCGGTCCGAAAAGCTTCATTGGATCTAACGGTGTTTGATGGACATTTGAGTGCCTTAACGATGTTTAAATTGAGTAATCTTAGGTTTGTTATATTCATCTTTTCGAGACTCTTGATTCGACTAATTTTGATATCATTGGGTTCGTCTTATCGAGCCAGTCAGACTATAAGTTTGCTGAAATCAAAGTTCTGGATGACTTTTTATCAATATTTAAATAATTTTTTTTTATTTTCAAATGATTGTGTCGAGATTTGTATCATGCATCGGGCCGACAGATGAGATTTTGTTGATGGAGTATCAATGTATATGGGCCATATCTTCTTACAACTTGCTGATGTGAGCATGCATATATGCACGTGTGGATAAGCATAAGAAATATCAATAATGGAGGAGCTTAAATCTAATTTTTAAAGATTATCGAAGGAACACTGCATGCTGTCATTATCTTCACGCACGTATGGGTCAACGCCTCATTAATGTTGGCTGCAGATGGACTTCTGATTGCCCGATGTTTGCCAGTTATGTGAGCCTACAACCCGGGGGCCAAATTTTACTTGAAATTCTCTACCTTTGAAAATGATGGCCTCATGGCCCCATATGATTGTTCTAATTTATTTTTTTATTAAAAAGCCATTAATTTGAAGCCATATAATTATATTCTTTGAATATTTTGAAAGATAGTGATGGACAACAAATTACTGTCATTCATATGAATTTTAGTGCTGAATACACACATGTGTATAATATATCTATATGTGTATTTGTGTGTGTGTGTGAGAGATGTTCTTACATATCTAGCACATGAAACATTATTATTTATGTATCTTACACATAAAAATTTAATATCACAAATTAAAAAAATTAAACTGAACATGATGAGGAGTAAACGATGATAGAGGAATGTCGTGACGATGTTTAGGCTTCACTCAAACCCGTCAGCTCCTGTAAATGAGAACACAGAGTACAAAGACATCTGAAACTCCTATCTTTCTCTCATCCGGTCAACGGGATCGCGACATACAAAGTCCTTTGAAACTCCATTTTTCTTTGCTTTCCACTTATTGTGTATTGAGCTTGATTGGCAGCAACATGGTGCACCCAACAGTAGGAGGTGGTTTTGGTGTTCCACACCTGCACCTGGATGGCGGCCCTATGCGTGGAAACATAAGGCACGATGATCTCATGCCCATACGGGGGGCGCCAGTGTTTGGGTTTGTGGTGCCCCAACATCGTTTTTGGTATGCCTTTGTGCCCGATTTTAGAGAGTACAACTCTCCCTTGCCCAAGAGTGGCATGGACATGCCTCTTTTGATTCAGTTCTCAAGTCTTTGATTTGAGCGACGGAAGACATACTCCTGCATGTGATGTTTCTTGACTAGTTCTCTCGCAAAGGTGAATTATCGAGAGAATGATTTCAAAGTGAGGGCTTCCTCTTGTGAGAACGAGAGGAAGGTTTGAAGTAATGATCTGAAAGTTCTGTGCTTATTGAGAGTTTAGAGTGTATCTCTGTACAATTCTGGTTTTTCATAGTGAAATTTTTTTGTGGTGTGGTTTCGCGAATGTTTCCCATTCTTGAGTTTTTGCATGCAAATCTTGGTGTGGTTTCCTGATATTATTTTTTTATGCTTATGTTCAAATTTTTTTGTTTTGGATTTCTCAAGTTGGTGTGATCCTATTCCACGTTGTGGTTTGATCAAAGCCCATGGTTTATCTTAGCATCCTTACAAATAGTATTAGAGTGGAGGTTATTTGAGTCGAGGGAACAATGACCGATGAAGTAAGTTAATATGCGGAGAAGTTCAATAGACAAACTTTACGTTCTGGAGGATGCAAGTGGATAATTTATTGTATAAAAAAAATCATATATAGCACTACAAGAAGTTACTAAGAAGCCTGAGCCTATGACTATGAAGGAATGAGGGGTGCTAGACCAAAAACTCTAGGTTTGATCCGTCTTTTAATTTCTTCAACTGTTGTGTTCAATATAGCGAACGAGAAAACCAAAGTAGATCTTGTGACAGTGATGACAATGATGTACAAAAACTTTCTGCTTTAAAATAGATTTTTCTGATAAATAGATTATTCAACATGAATATGACCAAGGACAATTTGGTGACTGAACACCTGAACAATTTCAACACTGTAACGAACCAGTTGTGTTATGTGGGGATCAAATTTTATGATGAAGTGAGGACATTTTTAATTACATTGTCATTGTTAGACTATCAAAATAGATTAGTCATAGAGGTGAGTAACCCTTTAGGGAATATGAAGTTGAAATTCGTTGCATCATGGGATTGGTGCTGAATGAAGTTCATGGAAAGGCCGTAAATGAAGAATCTTCAGTTTATGTGTTAAATAATAGAGGAATGAATCTGGATATAAATACAGACAAAGACAAATTCAAGTCCAGAAGAGAAAATTCTAGGTTAAGCAAAGGAAAAGATAAAGGATAATGTTTGAACTGGGGAAAAATAGACATTTCAAGAAAAACTACAAAGCTCCAAAGAACATTGGTGCTGGAGGACATGAAATGAATCTCTCTACAAATGCCTCCACAACTGAAATCCAAGGTGCCTCTCTAGTTTTATCCATAGTCAACATTGAATCTTAGATAATAGATTCATGTGCCTCTTTTCATGCATGTCCTGACAAAGAGGTATTAAAAATTATACTCATAGTGATTTAGGGAAGGTTTATTTGTAAGACAATAAGACTTGCAATATTGTGGGAAAGGGTGATGTGGATATCAAGTTGTAATAAGAAACAAATTGGAAACTTACTGAAGTTAAGCATATTCCAAGTTTAAAGAAAATTTTCATCTCGGTGAGACAGCTGACAAAGTTAGAATACATAACTACATTCATAGGAAACTCTTGGAAGATGACCAAAGTGCAATAGTGATGGCTCGAGTTAACAATGAGAGAACTCTTTGCCTTATCAATGAGATGTCATATTTCATTGATGTGACTAGAACCAAGTTTGATGTAGATATCTAGCATCGTAGGCTTAGCCATATGAGCGAGAAAGTTATAGAGTCCTTGCTTCCTAAAAATAAGTTTTAGAGTTTAAAAACAGTAGATCAAGATTTTTGTGAAGATTGTATAAATAACAATCAGAAGAAAGTTCCTTTATCTAAAAGTCGGTCAGTGGTGAAGTCAAAGAAACCAGAGTTAGTGCAAAATGATGTATGGGATCTTAATCCAATTAAGTTCATTAGAGATTATTATTATTTCATCACATTTATTAATGATCACACCACAAAGGTGTATGTTTACTTCATAAAACCAAAATTTGATATATTTGAAGTGTATAAGAGGTGGATGACATGATAAAAAATGAGATAGGTTTGAAGCTAAAGTGTTTCACATCAAATAATGAATGTGAGTATCATTATTAGAAATTCATGAATTTTTTTTGTTACATAGAAGATCAGATATGAGTTCACAGTCCCAAGAATTACACAACAAAATAGAGTATTTGAGGGCATAAATAGAATAGTCATGGAGAATGCCAAGAGTATGAGTCTACATGCAGGTTTGCAAAAATAGTTTTGGGTTGAAGCTGTGAATACTGTTGTTCATCTGATTAATTGTGGTTTGTTAGTACACATGAAGGAAGACTTACGCTTTTACATAAAGAGTAAGGATAGGTATTCTGCAAAATTCATAAATAGCAAGAATGTTTTATTCAATGAAATGAAGATGTATAAGAAAAATGTCTTTACGCTTTTTTAAAACGTCTTTACATTTTTTATTATTATTATTTTTACAGTATTCTGGCATGGGATTCACACGTATAGGTGGCATTGTCTCATTGGACTCCGGACGTTGCTGTACGTCCGGAGTTCGAACATCAAATTTTTCCGTCAAGAAGGGCTAGAATTAGCACATGCAAGGGCATGCTCCTAAAAAATTGTCACACTTTGAATTTCATTAGGTCATAATTTTGTGATGTAAATTTTTTATGATGCAATATATTTTTTAGTTTTCAAAGTTGGTCTTTTGAAGATACTTGGGAATTGTTAGGGCTATAAACTTTTAATATAATCAATCATGAATGTTGATACAAAAAGGTCGATCTCTAACAACCTAATAAAAGCTATTCAAAGAAATTCAAATTTATTTTAAAAATCAAATGGATTCCAATTTTTATAAATTAAAAGTTATCTCATCATCAAAATTAACACAAAAAAAAACTTTAAATTCACCTCATTAGAAGGGGTGAATTGGCTATACCAACCAACACTTTTTTTGTGTCGGGCAACAAGGCATACAATGCATTCCTTGTGATGTGTGCAACTATAATCATCACTCCTCTAGCCAGTAATCCGCCATCAATAATACCTCTATACAAATCTTTACAAATTGCATTGAAAGGTGTCAATCTGTGCCACTCAACTTATTTTAAATTTTCTTGAGTTCATACACAACAAATTTCAATTACAAGGGACTTAGTACCATTGGATTACACTAGAAGAGAATCATTTCAACACATTGTATTGGTGACCCTCAATGCACTTTAGTAACCTTTTCAAATTCTTTGAATCAATACGACACTATCAAAAATATTTCATTAATATACTTGATAGCTACAAAAAAGGTGTGAACAATTAATTGATTAGATACATCAACGGCATCAATCGTCATCACTATAACTCAAATTGATCGACACAGACCCATCGGGCCAGCCAAATATGGTGAACGCATGTGAGTAATCCATTATCCTTCATAATCAAAGGAGAGTGTGATATGACCCATCAAATGATGCACTCATGTAAAAATTATGATACCGTGGCCAAAACATGCAACCTAAAATCTATAAGTATGCTCAATTCTACATATTCTAAGCAATTGATAAAGATAAAATGTTCATATCCTAGAGAAGTCTATATCTTTAATCAACACTATCATCATTAAGTCATTCAAATCTCGCTGATAAGAGAGGGACTATCTCAATCACCTACGATCATGTATAAATTCCAAATAATTCAAACTTCCCTACTACCAAACAAAGATTCTCCAAGCCAACTCAACTGTGGGTCATTTGCTTCACTCATTTTTCAAAAGAAGATCATCTCCACAAATGTAAGAGGACATCCACATTGACATCTCCAAATTCCCTCCACCCCCACTACAGCGAATATTTACTACAATGTCTTTTACATGGTTATGATTTTTCTCCAATATCAAGAGAAGGTGACCCCCTGTGATTCATGATTATGAACAGTAAAAATTATTTCAACAGAGTAGGTTTTTGTAATTTTTGCCTTTAGGGGCTTCCATGTAAAAAATGTTTGCATTTCCTACACGAGCAAGAATGTATTTTTCCAATCATACAATGAGAACCATTCTTTGAAAATTAAAACCATAAATCAAAATAATATTGCAGCAGACAACATTTATGACGAGCAATATCAATAGTGCCCATAACTTGCTTGATCCTTCGAATTTATAAAGTACGACCTTTCGAGATTATAATGTTCAGTCTCTCATCAATGGCATATACAGCACGTTATTCTATTTTCAGAGCAGTAAAATTAGTACGGGAAATAGAATTATGAAGACAAAGCTCTCAAAAGCCATGAAAGCAGACACGAACTGCATTCGAAAAGACAACACCTTGCATTCCACCAGCTGAAAGTTGGAGACACGGGAAGTACTTGCTGTTGGCCTCCAAAATTTCCCAATTAAATATCTAATTATAAGCAAAAAAAAAAAAAAAGCCAAATACTACAAAACTCCTCAAAAGAATCCCAAAACAATCAAATCATAGAAATTGATGGAAAACAAGAAACAACAAAATTCCAGTGTCGCGCTAAAGCTGAGTCCTACTTTGGATCCTAGTTTTTTCTTTGGAGTTTTCTTTCCAATTTGGCTTTCTATGTTCAAATTGTACTTTTTGACTTTTTGTGGCTCCGGTTGAGCCTTTTTCACCTGTAACGTTTTGCTGTTTGAGGACTATAATTGAGCCAAAAAACAACAATATTTCATAAAGTATCCTTTACATCAATGTCTGCTACTTCCAAGCAACCCAAAAGATTTAACATTTCCTTGCAGGCCACAAAAGAACAAAAAACATTTGGTTTTTATACTTCTATTGAAAACAAAAGAAACAAAAGGAGTTAAGATCAACATGACAAAACGCGCAGATGCCAAAAAGGCCCGCCATTTCTGGAGGAAAATGGATACTAAGGTAGCTCAGTAATGGCATCTTCATTACCATTCTCATTTCCAGTACAGAGAGACTCACCTTGGAGCTTAGCGTTACTGTAGTGTGTATATTTCTTGGAAGACGCCATGCATTGCTGTACAGGATACTTGCGAGCATTGAGCTCCAATTTCCTGAGAGCGGCCTTCCCCAGATCGACACCGCAGATATCTGAGAGCCTAACCAGATAGAGAAGAACATCAGAGAGCTCTTCGCCTAAATGTTCCTTCTCATCCTCGTCCCAGTCTGGTAATCCCCTGGGCACTTCTCCTTTCCACTGAAATATTTCTGAAAGCTCCCCAACCTCTCCAACCTTTAACAAAATCATAAACAAATAAAAAAAAAAGTCAAGAAGAAATACTTGAAATTAACTTTAAAAAAAGAGGTATTTCATATTATATATTATTCAAATTATTCTTCATATTATATATATTCAAATTACATCATTAACTTTTTATGAAACCAAATATATCTCTAATTTTATCCTCACATGCATACGAGTCTTACTGGTCGCTGTCCAGTTCTTCCTCACCCTCCCTCACCCGTCAATATTGTTATATATAAATATATATATAATATTATATAGCTTTAATGATTTATTATGCTATGATGCTTTTTTTAATAATCTATATCCCCGGTCAGTGGTCTCTTTCAGTGGGCAGGTCATTCAGAGGGTATTTTAAGTGTTATATTTGTGTTATAGCCACAATAATTTTACTGTAACCTACTTGTAACCTACAAATAAGTTCCACGCTTCTGTAGTTCTGATAGGTACAGGTAAGTTACAGGGAGGTTACACGGGGAATAACGCGGATGTAACCCTCTTACCCTCTGAATAACCTCATATGTACGTGTGCCTTATGTACGCAAATATTTTCCCCTCATGTTTTTTTTAATTATCTAACAAAATTGTATATATAATTATATAAATCATAAAATTTTACTTTTATATTAAATATTTTTTTGAGGGAATTAAAATATATTAAAGTACAAATCAATTTTTTTTAATCCATTGCTTCCAGAATTTAATCAAATTGAGTGTGTGCTGTATGAGAGAGAGGGGGAGGAAATGAGTCTATGAGAACTAAAATTTAAAACTGAAAATAATAATGAAATCAACTTATGATCAAAACAAGAAAATTACAAATCGGATTTAGATCCTCACCAGTTATCATGGTAGTTGCACCCCCTGCAAGATTTTTTGAATGACTTGCGATTCACTCTCAATTTCTTTTTTATTTTGAAAAAGTAAATACTCAGAAACTGCAGTGTAGTTGCCTTGATAATTGGGGAGGAACAGAATCCCTATTGCTCTAGCTAGTTTACTCTACTTGGGACCCCATACACTCCACACTTTTGGGCCAAACAAAAAAGCAAGGCGATGTCGAAGTAAAATTAATTTTCGTAACAGAAACAGAGATGAAATGCCAAAACCATAATGGTTCAAAATGGTTTTGGGAATGTCTACTCGTTTAAAATACCGAAACCTAAACAAAGGTTGGGGGAATGGGAAGGACGGCTGAAAGAGGGTTAGGGTTTTGCATAGGTAGAGGGATTACCAGAGCTAAGAGAAGATTCCTGGGACTGTGAAACTGATCCCAATCTCTCTCCCTCGCGAACTCTGCCATTCTCTTCCTCAGATCATCAATCGTCACGCTATTCTTGTCTTCCATTCTACCTTCTTCCCCTTTCATATCTCAAGATTCTCAACAGGTCTCCTCGCCGATACGCCGGGACTAGATGGAAGTCCAAAAGATTGGAGTCTCTCTCTCTAGCTTTCTGTCGCTCTCAATCAATTTCTATCTCCGGAGTGTCCCTCGAAGAAAGAGAAATGAGGCGGAGAAGAGGGAGGAGAGCGACCGAGAGACGGACAAGCGTGTACAGACAGCGGAGGCCGGCAGGACTGGCTGCCTGGTTTTAAGCAGAAAGATGCAGTTGCACGTCTAGGGCTTTTTTTTTCTTATTCTTAATGGCAGTTATGTTCACCGATAACTAAAACCATACTCTCAATGCATGCCACGTGGCATTAAAAAGCTCGGCAAGACACGCGTCAAATTTTGGTTGGTGGGGTCGCAAGGGTGCAATTGTAAGGATTAAGCGGTTGGGCTTAAATTTAGGTAAAATTATAAGCTAAATTAAGGGCTTAAACTGAATTAAGAGGTTTGATTGGTAAAAACAAAGTTAGTTATTGTTATAGTCTAATGATTAAAAAAATATTTGATGACATTTTGTATTTAAGCCATATACTTCTAAAATAAAAGATAGTATAGATTATTGTTAGTCATTAATTGATTTTATGTAACTTTAAATAATTGAATCTACTATAAACTTTTTTAATTGTATGCGAATTAACTTAGAAAAAATTTTTATTAAATATAATTATTTTTATTATGAGTAGTGAAGTGATGAATTAATTATATCATATATCAAGTATCATAATTATTATAATCAAAATATTTTAAACACAATTATTTTTAATTATGAGTTGATTTATTAAACAATTTTCACAATCTTAACTACCATATTTTTCTTGCCTAAAAGTTCTCAAGAGATTTTGAGATGTGTTTATTGAGATTTTTTATGATGTTAGTTGAAATATTTTGGAAAGAATGATTTTTGAAAGATGCTTGTCATGTGGAAGATGATGATGTCCTGTAATAATCAAGTTAAATTTAAATTTTTTTTCTCATTTTTATATTCTATAAATAATCTAACCTTTGTCACTATTCATGCTTATGTTAAGTATTGATTTGTCTGTGAATTATATCTCACAAATTATAGCGTAAGAAAAGAGAAGGGGGGGGAGAGAGAGAGAGAGAGAGAGAGAGAGAGAGAGAGAGAGAGAGGAGGGAAGGAGGGATGGAGGGAGGGAGAGTGAATACTGATGAATTGTAAAACGTCTTGTCTATAAGTTTTTTTTTCATAAAATGATCATCATGTTTATAGGGGATGATGCAAAATATCAATATTACATTTCTGCCCATGTTTTAATAGGGGTCGTATAGGATTTTCAAGATGTGCATAAAAAAATATGCCAACACGAATCTTAAAGGGTTATGACGGTCGTCATATAATAAGATGTAGAAGTCTAGGACCCACCAGAGATATTTCAAGGGCCCATATATATCAAACTGATTCCCTATGGGCCAAGAGAAAAATAGTCCAATGATAGACAAGACTCGGCCACTTCTGAAGTTTACTGACACAAAACTCATGAAAACGAATTTGTCATAATTCCTCAATCAAGCCGGAAGGATCAGAAAACAACACTGATCTAAAGTAGTAGGTCGGGGTCTCAGTCCACCCATCAGTCATAGTCATCCGGGAAATGACCAGGCCAGTCATTTCCTGAGGCTCCCAGCACATAGTCGCCCGCCCCAAACCCTGCCGAGTGTGATTCTAGACTCTCAACCCCATCTGGTTGGATGTTATTTTAGGCTTCCAGCTTTGTAATTATGTATTGACCAACATACAACATTTTATATTTTATGGGTACATAATGTAATTTTTCATTCCTCATTTCTATAAATAGGGTCTTATTTCATGAATAAAGGTGACGTGATTTCACTGTTAGCTATTGGGCTCACTCTGCTCTTTGTTTCCCTCTCGCGCTCTATACCTTCGATGTGTCTCCAAGATAGATCTGGATTTGATATCCTAAAAAGTACAAAGAGCGCAAAGTCATGTCGTTGACAAGAAGATGGGTGCAACTATCACAAAAAGAAGAGAGTCATTAGAAAGAAGTAGCCAACACATAACACACCACAGAAGACATGGAGAAGCTAATGCAATGAAGAATGCAAAACTTAAGTGCTTAAGATAATAGATCAGGTGTCATGCCTGATCGCAAAAGTCCTGACAGTCGTCGTTGTCATAGCAGGAGATCGGGCCCCAAGGGAAGTACCCTCCTCAAAAGGTGACACTAGTTCATAACGGTAGAAGACTGAACAACGACCTCGAGAGGGCTGAAGACTCACAATTTCAAGACAGTTATGGATCCACGCAAGTGGAGAGGCAGTGATTTGAGAGCTCTGAGGAGATGTGTCAGTCAAAGAATCCCTTCTCCCTCCATGTCTCAAGAGTTGAGCCACAGGAAAAGTTCAAGCTCCCGACTTTGGAGGTGTATTGAGGTTGGTTGGACCCCAACGACCACATCATCTCATTCAAATTAGTGACTTGCCTGCTTAAGTGCTACTTTTTGTTCACCAACCAGAGTTCCTTAACCTTGAGGTGGTTTAACTCGCTTTCAGGTAGTAGTATCAATAGATTTTTGTACTTCTAAAGACTTTTCTTGGTGCAATTTGTAAGTGCCCAGGCACCAAAGAAGAGCGTACAGATCTTGTGGAGGCTGAAATAGGAACCAAAAGAGAGCATGCATTCCTATATTCTATAAATCCAGAGGGAGCTTCGAGATGTAAAGTACCTTCGAGCTGACATGTCATAGGCCGCCCTAAAGCAAGGTAAGAGGTCCAAGAGGTTTTGTTATGAAGACAGTTTGTGTATATCCTTATCGAGGAGAGCATCCCCAAATTAAAGCCGAAAGATAGTTGGGTCTAGAAGAGAGCACAACCATGTAGCGAGTGGAAACCGAGGGAGGATCCTAGACCATCTGTCCGACAGAGGTATGAAGATAACTGAATTTCTCGGGAAAACAAGGGTCTTATCGGTGCAACAATTAGGGAGATTAGACATGATATCGAAACCAGCAGACCACTAAGTATTGCGAGAGGCTGACCTGACATTATGAACAATCTTTGATGAGTTTAAGGGACCTTGAGTCACTCTATTGTGGATACGAGGAAGTACTACAAGTACTACAAGGTAAGATGAATGCAGACACTTCTCAAACCTAATCAAGGAGCTTATCAAGGCCAGAAAATTGAAGGATTTCATTGCGCTGGGGGCCTCGAGTTAGAGGCACGAGAAGGCCCTAATAATAGAAGCTCGAAACAAACCCATCTAGACAAATGTTGTCCATATCGCTGGATAGTCTCTTGACTATCTATGGAGGGATAGAGTCCTCCTGCAGAGCCACCTAAAAGAATTCTAGGATAGAAGAGCTATGATATGCCACGTCCGTGTAGGGGAGGGGAAGCTGCCACCCATCACAGTCATTGATGATGATTTTCTCCTCCGAGAAAACCCATATAATGGCATTATCATTGTAATAGAGATAATAATCAACTTTCAGGTTGGAAGTATTCTTTTTGACACTGGTAGTTCAATGAACATTATATTTAAGCCACTATTCGATAAGCTTAATCTTTGGGCCGACCAGTTGGTAGAGTCGACCAACCCACTGTATGGCTTTCCAGAGGAGAGAAAATAGGCCTAAGGTGTTATGCCACTTACTGTTACTTGAGGGGAGGTCGAGAAGTAGTTTACAAACATGGAGGTCTCCTTGATAGTGAACTCACCTCTTACCTACAACGCCATCTTCGGTTGCCCATTGTTGAATTGGTTTAAGGTCATAGTGTCCACCTACCATGTCGCGATCAGGCTCCAGGAGACGAGAGGGGATCACCATCCAAGGAGATCTGGAGCAGTTCCGAGTCAGATTCCTTTGAGTACTAGGGAGCGTGGAGCAGGAGTATCTCGACATGCACAACCGGAGGGAAGAGGGTCTCAAGACCAGCGAGACAACCCTGAAGATCAGCGAGACAACTCTAGATATTCCATTTCATTGATAGTGAGCCCGATAAAAAATTTCTTAATAACTTAAAGCTTTATAGAGATTCCATGTCATTGATGGCACAACACAGGGAGTTGTTAGTTCAAACAAATTGGGATCATCACGATGTCTTAGCTTTGTCCAATGTAGAGATTTCGGGAATTTTGGTGGACGTCACTTGCCACCGATTGAACATGAGTACCAACGTTTTCCCGACAAAGTAGATGAACAGAAACTTAGCGAATGCACTGGCCGAGTCGATCAGAGAAGAGTTGATGAAGCTAAACGAGGCAGGCTACATTTGGGAGATACAATACCCCTCCTGCATCTTAGACGTCGTTAAGGTTAGAAGGGCATGGGAAGTGAGCGATGTGCGTACACTTTAAAAACCTGAATGCCACCCTAAGGACCGCTACCCTTTGTCGCAACTCGGCACCCTGGTTGATTCATCTGTGGGTGTCATTTCATGATGAGTTTCTCGGATTTCTTTTCAAGATATTATCAGATAAAGATACACCCAACCGATGCTAAGAAGACAACTTTTATAACTGCTAAAGGTGTTTTTTGTTATAATGTAAGTTAGGGCAACATACCAAAGCTTGATAGGTGTAATTTTTGCTAATAAAAAAAGAAAGAATATTGATGTCTATGTGGATGATGTCTTTAGGAAAAGCCAAACGGTTAAACAACATATAAATGATTTAAAATAAAAATTCAAAAGGCAATTTAGTAATCTTGTTCCAAAGTCAGCCCCAAATTGACTTGTTAGCTCATGGCTTGTTATAAAAGTATTAATTTAAAATAGATTTAGAATATATTTAATTTGATAGTTTAAGTTAAACTTCTTGAAAATATTTATAATTTATATCTCACTTTTCTTAAAACAAGTGATTTCAAATATCTGATTCTTTTTATTTTTTTATTATAACAATTACTTGAATTATGAAGGGTTTACCCCACTGATGATAATTGAGTTGGTTGTAAGCCTGTATAAACTCATATAATTAATTTTGAGCTTGATCTTGAACTCAATTAATTATTCAAACTCAAACTTATGTTTAGACTAACTCATTTACACCCCTACCTTGATGACTAATTAGATTATTAAAACGAAAAGATGATGGAAGATAAGTAAAATTGACCCCAAAAAAATGATCAACACAAGTATTATGTAGTTAACAAGAGATTAACCTGCTGTAGTGGAGATCAACCTATGAAAGAAGTAGGACTAATCAAAGTAGTTAGAAGAGAGCATTAATTAATATCTTATGATTTTTTATTATTTTAGATCTTTATAGCTAATTGTGAACATAAATAAGAGAACCAATCATTTATTAGAAAACTTTTATTAGTAATTATGGTTTACTTCATCCAAAGGATGCTTATAGGATAAGAGGGATAAAGAAATCTAATTCTAAGCTAATAAATAAGACTTATATTTTGTGACAATGGAAAGATATGCATTGATGAGGTATTGAAAGCAGAAGTCTTCTATAACTTTGTGAAAGGCACCCATATATGGGTCTTGAAACTTGTTCAATTCTATGACCAAGAGGCCCAACATACTGAAATTACATTCTAATTAAACAACAATAACGCTAACTCACCTAGTTATGTGTAGGAAATAATGTCATTTTGTGATTTATTAATGAAATATATTGAAGGGCATGGGTGTATCTTTGTTTTATTTAGATTATCTATTATAATTTAAATGTAAGGTTACAAACAAAATCATGAGAATATATTCTGAGGCGCTTCTATATGAACAACAAATCAAATATTTAGGGGCATTTACATACATACATCACTTGTCTTACAACATATAAGACTAGTGATGTATGTATGTAAATGCCCCTAAATATTTGATTTGTTGTTCATATAGAAGCGCCTCAGAATACACACACACACACACACACACACACACACACACACACATTTCTATCATCTAAACCTTTATATTTACATGCATAATACACAAATCCCTAGCATGACATAAAAAATATCACGATTACTAACTTTTTAAAAGAGAAATAAACATTTTCATGCATCATTTTCTAGACATCAAAATACTACAAATGCATTATGAATACTATCTACATGTTATATAAATACATTAGAAATAGGAGGTATTTAGGTAAAATTCCCAATTTTTTATTAATTCCCTATGAAGTACACTAATCTCAAATTAAATATAATGGATTTGGTATCCGCCGCGACCCAATAAATTATAATTAAAGGTTGTGCAACTCAATTAGAAAATTACCCAATATTCATAACACATTTAAATATAAGAATTAGAAAATGATGTGTGTTGGAAGGTCTGTGACAGTAGAGTAATTAATTATCGACTTAATGTTGCACAAAAACCCAGCTCACACTCAGATAATTATGGAAAAATAAGCAAGAGGATTTTTATGTGGAAAACCTAATAAATGGGAAAAAATCACGGGGTCTAACCAAGTTGAAATAATCCACTATGAATGGTTTGTGCACATGTCCACTCTTTTCTTGAATTAGAAAAGATGGAGTTAGAAAGATGATACTAGTGGTTCATCAAAAAAAGTTGTAGCCTCGATGTGGTGAATGTAGTTGTCAGTGATATTAAGTTGCAAGGGTCATAGTCAATTTCTAGGGAGGTAATAATCTGCTATGAATGTTATAGACGATGGTCATGACACGAGATTTCGTATAGATCGTAATTGAAAATCATAGTACTAGTTGGTTGTGTAGGCCACGGATGGTTGCCTTTGGAGCATCAGTTGACCACAAAATATATAGTAATAAGCTGCAAGAGATAGGCTTTAGTTGGTCACATATGTCGTACGACTGAGCTGTGATGATGCACATAAGCAGCAGACGTCAGAGTCAGGAACTGCATGATCTGCGCGCCATGGAGGTCATAGTTAGTCATGTATGTCATAGGAGCAAGAGTCGGAGGTCACACACGATGTGCATCACGTCAGTCGTAGTTGGTCATGTAGACCGTGTTGGTAGGTTGTTATGACGTATGTAGGTCGTAGGAGTCAGAGTTGGGAGATGCATGAGCTGTGAACCACATATATGTTAGTTTGTCTTGTATGACTTCGTGGTGAGCTGAGATCACGTTCTTAAGCCATAGAGGTTGAAGTTGAGAAATGAACATAGAGAGGTTAAAGTTTGGAGAAAGTCATTGTCTTCAGATGTATTGTTATAATGTTTTTGGGAGGTGTCATTGCACCATAAGTGAGGTGTGTTGTTACTTTGCAATATACGCCAGGATTCCGCAATATAAATTATGAATTCATAAGGAATTTGTTGTAAGGAGCAAGCAGCAGCTAATGACAGTTGGCGGTGATTGGCAGTGACAATTGATGGTGGTCGTCGGTGGCTAGGGATGGCAATCGAAGGTATTAGAGACGGTTGTGGCTGGACTTGGTCGCTGGTGAAGGTGAAGGTGGTGATGGCTGCCAGAGTTGGATGGAGGGCAACAGTAGCCAATGTTAGCCAGAGCGCGGCGACGACCATAGTTGACTAGAGGGTTGCAATTGTCAGAGTTGAATGGATGCCGATAAATGAAGTGGGCCAGAGTTGGTGGCGATGACCAAATTTGAGTAGAGAAAAAGGCGGAGACTACCAAAGGCGATGGCTGCCAAAATTAGCTAGAGGGAAATGACCAGAGTTTGTTGGAGGCGGTGGCTACCAGAGTTGGCCGGAGGCGAAGGTGGTTATTGTCGGAGGTGACGATGGCGATGGCATCAGGAGTTGACTGGAGGCAGCAGTGTCTAGCAACTGTAGAAGCGAGAGGCTGACTATGTTCTGCGGAGGCTAGCTATCGCATGTGTAGGAGGCCGACAGTGGTCGGTGTTGATTGGCAATTGCAGGAGCATGAGTTTGACAATTGTCGAGTGTGGTTGGGGGCTAGAAGGGAGGGAGATGTACGCCAAATCATTGGTGTAGAATCTTGGACTTCGCCTCCCTTATGTCTAGGTTCTGGCCTCCCTAAAATTGCTCAAGGTCTAGTCCTCATGAGGAAGGTTGGGCTTTGTTTATGGAGTTCAGGTTGTGAATATAAAATGATTCCATACAACACTTGATCAAACAATCCAGAGAGATCCCATTGATCAGATGGTGTTCAATGGACATTTGAGTTCGTCAATGATGAAAGAATTGAACAATCTTAGGCTCGTTGGATTCGTCTTATCGAGACCCTCGATTTGACTATAAGCTTGTCTTAGTCGAAATATGTTTAAACCTCTCATAATGCTTGAAAAATTCTCAAAAGTGATTTAATAGCTTGATATGAGCTTGATTTAACTCAAAATGAACCAATATTTGTGTCATTGGTTTTGTCTCATCGAGTCAATCAGTTTGACTGAATGTTTATTGATATCGGGGTTTTAGATGACTTTTAATCGAAGTTCAAACTTTTTGCCCAAAAATTACGTCAAGAGCCGTGTTGTTTCTCAAGATTCATACCAGATGCTTGAAATTTGTTAATGGCGTATCAAATATTATAATAATTATCAAATTATTTGGATTGTGATGCTTTAGTCTTTCTTAGCATATACATTAAAAGGGATAAAACAAAGATGAAAATTTATTTTTATATGTATTTGCATATGCATATTGATTTCAATTATATCTTTTTTAAATTAGGCTTAATATGATAAAGAAATAAAATTTAATTGATAATTTTTTTTTGTCAAAAATTAATAGATTTATTTATATATAATGAGGTTTTATGATTAAATTATTACTATCTCATATAATTTAATAAAACTTTACTAAGCTCAAATTTATTAAAAATAATTTAATTAATGTATGCCACACAATTCTTATTTATTGAGGTATCTAAAACTTTTTTTTTTATATTTAAGTGCAGAGCCCCAAAATTTTTAATATTTCATACAAGCATTACTTTTATTAATTTTATAAGAGTAAAATACATATCCCATGCACAATTTTAGGGCTCAAAATGCAGTAAATATAAATAATAAATTTCAGATATTAGGTACTTTAATACATAGGAATTATATGGCATGTTTCAATAATAAAAAAAAGAAAATTTGCATACCAACCACAAAATTCTTCTGAATTTATATATTTGTGTACTAAAAAATGATTTGCACGGATCTCGAGGTAATCTATCGGTCTCCTCTCTTTAAAGTAAGACTAAGAATGCAATTTTGATTTGAGTATCTCCTATCTTCTATAAATAGGAGGAATATGACAAGTATAAGGGGGTTTTTGAGATCTCCCCGCTAGTAACATATACTTTTTATGAATGAAATTGGGTCAACGGATCTGAGAACAAATGATTTACCCTTAAGAGCCCCAAGTCTTCCTCTCGTCTCCTCTCCTCCTCTCTCTTTCTTTTTCTCCCACACTCAATTTCCTTCTCCCGGTCGCTAAACATTGGGCATAATCTATTAGACAAATTTAGATTCAATATCTTAAAAGGTGAGGTGAACGTAGATCGTGTAATCAACAAGAAGAAGAGCGACACTAAGAAAAATCCCTCCATAGAGACACTCTTAACAAAGAGCAGATAATGGAAACTTTCACATCAACAAATTATCCTTTCTTTCATAGATCTATAAAAACTCTCCATTTTCAAATTTAGAGACCCCCAACTCTCCTTCCGTACGCATATCTCCACCTGTCGACCTCACCAAAATTATTCTCAAAGCCCAAGCACACCAACCTCCGACTGAGAGCACTACTCCCCACTCCATTTTTTTCCTCCCAAAGGAAGTACAACAGCTCCACACCTCTCCCAAAGCAGCCACTCCAAATTCTTCTTGAGCCACAAACTCCACATTCAAATTTCTCTAATTAAAACAGCAAGCAACTTTCCCTCTCTCCACTTCATTATTCTTCCTACCTGATGTTGGCATCCATTTCTGATGTTATATATGGATGGGACATTCTTGCTAAGTGCACGACACTGCAATTGAGGTCTACACTATCATAGTCATGCTCCGAGTTGTTCATGGCCAAGCCGACTTTGCTTTCAGTACCCTCCAGGTTGACATTCGTTCTTGTGAAACAGGGTCGTATCCTGCTGGACAATCCCATGGCATAGACTGTCGACTCAGTAACTCACACAGTGTTCAGACCTTAAGTGCAAGGCACATATGGACATATTGCATAGTGGAACCGCTCTGTTCGACGATACATAAACTGAACTTTTTTGAGACGCATTTACAGTCCTTACAAAGGTCCAAGGACCATTATTTGCTCACATTCGATCCTCCAGATATCCCATGAGGTCTGTAAGCCCTTGGTGAGCTTCTCTGGAAACCCAATATTTCTAGAGTTCGATCTGACCACGCCTAATTCAGGCATGGTCATGCCTAATTCAGGTGTGGCCTTACATTTAATGTCGTTCTCACGCCCACACCAAGATCGCCCCAAACAACACAAAAGGAGTGTCGTCGGCCTGACCACGCTCGAAGCCGGCGTGACCACTCCGACCAAACAGAGGCTATGGTATAATTATGTCATAATATTGGCGTGAAAACACCTAAATCTTTGCATGCGCCTGAGTTTGTCGAGTGGTGTGACCTCTCCTGCAAGTGGCGTGGCACACTGCCTATACAGAGCTCTCGATGTAATTACGTTGGACCTCAAGCGGGGTCACGATGGGCCTCCATCTACGACACTTTAAATATTTGCATGACCACGCCCCGAGTGCGACGTGGCCATGCCGCTGAGACCAATTCACGAATAATTTTTTTATCCTGGCTATAGTTCTTTGTTGTTTTGGTTGCCCCAGCCAGACATAATCTTTTGTAGTTTTGGTGTGTTTGCATGCTTACTATTTTGATATGCATTGTAGTATATCATAATGGTCTTCTTGTAGGGAGTCGTGCCTTAAAAACACACTGCACGTGGAATAGGGGGAAGCAATGTAATGATTTATATATTGACCCTTTCTTTCAGGCGTTGCTTGGCTCCTCCAGCAAGATATGGCTCATGTTGCCTGTTTATTGGGTCTCCTGCCAACACTATTTTTCATGCAGGTTGAGTGGTTTTTGTTTGTCTTATGTACTTTTTAGAATAATTAGGAAATTTTTTATTAGAAATAAGGTATGGGCTCAGGTTCTAAGGCGCCAGTCGAGAGGAATCACGTGGCGGAGACGATGAGCTGTTTGATTGTGTCATCTACCTTAATTCTAAATCTCAATTTTGTATAGAATTAGTACCACATGTGTACTTATGCATTACCTGACCACATTTTTCCGTTTCTGGGACATGTTGCTGGCCCAACAACACCAATCTTTTATTCTTTTATATTTGGCTTGTTTGAATTGATTTTCTATCATTTTTTTACTTTGAAAATTGTCAAGGAATCATCTGGATCATTAGGTTCTCTAAGGAGCTACAATGCAAATGAATTATGGGAATCATGTGAATCATTTATGAACCTCCCTTCTTATTCATTTGCAGTGGCATCCTCACCACTTTAGCGGTATAAGTCCCACCTCTTAGAGCTCCACTAGATATTCATAAGATAGATTTTTGTTTCTTTGACCTTAGAGCTACCGAGGTCCCCGAGGACAACACAACTCATGGATTTTTGACCGGGGATCTCAGAACATGTTGGGTAGACTACATTCACGACCATTTAGACTTAGGTTCTAGTAGCTCGGGTTGACGGGTCTGTGGTATCCTGACTTGACTATCTCTACCTTCTAGGGATTACTCCTCCCTTCCTTTGACTACCATGTTGAGCCCTATTGCTCCTTTTGCCCTTTTTGGTATCATCTCGATGACCTAATTACCGATGATTTATTGCCCGTTTGAGATACGACGATTTATCTTCTGCCCTAATGGTTGGATGTGCTTTAAAGTATCGGGATTTCCCGTCTGGATGATTCAGTTATTTCGCAATCTTCGTATGCTTATGAGTCTGTTACCCATGTGAGGAGGGCAAGAGATTCACTCTCCACCCTTTGACTTAGTGGGAGTTTTGAAAGCATCGGAGCATTCCGTATGAGATAATCATCATTTGTAATCGAAACTACTTTATGTCAAGAGTATTCTTGGACATCCCCCTAAATATAATTAACCATGTGGGATACGTCCCCTTGGGAGCACTCGAGATCCATAACAGGCAAACACACATGAATCTCTCGTTATGGGAGTCTATCTAAGTATTTTTTCATGGATATTGGTCTAATGTGTCTCCGCCTTATTTTAACCCATCCATATGAGATTTATCGCATATAGGCTCTCCATATTTCTTTCTCTTTATTTGTCTTTTTTTTGTATGTCCATGTTTTTCCAAATTCTTTTCTTCTCTAGATTATTCTTATGATCTAGAAAAGAGACTTATTCAGAAAAAAAGAAATTATACGATGATAGACAAGCTGACTACTTCAAAAATAGAAATAAAAATAAAAAAGAAACATAAACACCTGAAAACACCCCTTCCAACCCATAAACCAACCACCTGTTAGCCGACCGAGTGTCGGCCAGCTGATGGTCATTTGACCACCTCCCCGTAAAAGCCGCTTGCTAACTCTTCCCTCTATCGCGCATGTTCAACTTACCAGCAGCTCCTGTCGTCGGGGGCCTCTTCCATGGGAGCCGCCACTTACACGTAAAAGCCCCCATTGTTCTGTTGTCTCCCGCCCTTGACTCACCGCACTCGGACCAGGAGAGAAGCCATGATGATTACCGGTGAGAGATTTTTGCGTATTAAACACTTTTCCTAAGAGATCAATGCTAATTCAGTAAACTATCTTATTATTTTTTGATAATAGCAAAGCCACAGAGACACCTCTGCTTTGGACTAAAAATCAGAAAGGCCTTCAGCAACCATGAATCAGGATGCCGATCTTTTTCTTCTTAATGCTGCTCATCCTCTCATGGAAACGTCAAAATTTCGAAATATAGACTCAAGATGATCCTCTTCGGGACCGATGTGTGGTTAGCTAGGAAGCAAAGCAAAAGATCATGTGCTGCATTGCCAAAGATTTATTGGATTTCGTTGAAATCAAGTCGCAAGATAAAGTTTAGCTCAACATTTCGACGGATATCGATCCCGACACGAAGTACTGTCATGGTGCTGGTGCGGCGTGTGAAACTGAGTTACCAACGATCGAATGAAGAGTACTCGGGAACATAACCGGGATAGAGTTTGTGGATAAAGGCGAAATATGTGGATGTGTTGATGTCAAATTTGATTTTAATGTTCCTAGTGACAAAATGCGCGAGTCTGCCACAAATCACCCTCCGGCCGACTTTCCTCTCGTCTGATCCCTTGGTACGTATATGAAACTATGGAAGTCTGGGATCCAGAGCTATCAAATCAGTGGCTTTATTTTGTTCAAACTGATCGCCTAGCAAAACCTAAGTTAGAACAGAGAAGATTTACACACCCATCACTCAATTTATATATAAATGTACTCACCTAACACTCAATTTATATACTTATTTACCTACATACCACTCAATTCATAGGTATTTATATACTTCCGTATCACTAAATTATTTTGTGATCCTCTGGCAAGCTACCCATAGGCCAACAACACTCCCTGACCAACTGCTGCTCCGATTGCTTCCAGCTGACCACCAACTTCC
>NEWO01000030.1:158400-178508 GCA_003013225.1 Phalaenopsis aphrodite
GGAATCTATTTATGAAGTATGAGAATGATTTAAAGATCTCCTTAGAAAGTGTCCACACCATGCTATACCTGATTGATTAATACTTCAAACTTTTTAAAATGGATTTGCTGGGTCTCTTGAATCTATTATCGATGTCGCTGCTGGTGGTTCATTGATGTCAAAACCATATCATGACTCGTATGCTTTAATTGAAGAAATAACTACCAATTTCTATAATTGAAGAGAATTCATTAGGCCAAATGGTAGATTCTCAAGTATCTTTAGAAACTTTGAATGCTATAAATAATAAGTCAAATAACCCATATTCAAATTATTAAAACCCAGGTTGGAGGAACCATCCTAATTTTAATTAGAATAATACTTCAGGTGATAATAACCAACAACGAGAGAACAACCAAGTTAACCCATTGGAAAACTGGAGCAACCAAAGAATAATAATAATATATCTACCTATCTTACAGGTTTTAACAGTAATCCACAATTTAAGGAGAATAAGTTATCTATAGAAGAAGTGGTGTTACAAATGGGAAATTAGTTACAAAGTTAAGGAGCTACAATTATAAATATTGAGAATAAACTTGGACAAATAGCAAATTCATTAAGTAATAGATCTCAAGGAACACTTCCTAGTAATACTGAAACAAATCCAAAAGACCAGAATAAAGATCAAGTAAAAGCTGTTTAACTTAGAAGCGGAAGAGAATCGGAAGGCAGGGTTCAAAAAGAAATTGAAGTAGAGAGAGAAGAAATTAAAGAACCAAAAGAGGATGCTCCAAAAGGTTCAAAAAGACCAAACTGAAAATTGACTTGGAAAAACCACCACCTCCAATTTCTTAGAGACTTCGTCAACAGAAGTTGGAAAAGCAATTTTTAAAATTTCTGGAAATTGTTAAGAAGCTTACAATTAATATTCCATTTACTAACTCTTTAGAACAAATGCCAAGCTATATAAATTTTATGAGGGATATTCTCAATAGAGAAAGGAAGTTTGAAGATAATGAGACTGTCGCAGTTAGTGAGGAGTGCAGTGCTATAATTCAGAAAAAGCTTCCTGAAAAACTTAAAGATCCTGGTAACTTTACTATTTCATATGCAATAAGAGACAGATTTTATGTAAAAGCTTTATGTGATTTAGGTACAAGCATTAACCTTATGTTATTATAAATATTTAAAAGACTGAGATTAGGAGAAATAACCCCTATAATTGTAACTCTGCAGTTAGCAGATCGTTAAATAATGTACCCTAAATGAGTTATAGAAGATGTCCTAGTGAAAGTGGATCAATTTATCTTTCTTGTTGATGTCATTGTGTTGGATATGGAGGAAGATAAAGAGATACCTATCATTTTTGGGAGACCTTTCCTAGCCACAAGAAGAGCAATGATAGATATGTAGAAGGGGGAATTAATAATGCACATCAATGATCAAACAACTACTTTCAATATTTCAAGATCAATGGAATTTCCTACAAACGGTAGAGATGATGAATGTTATAGAATCAATGCTATAAGATATTTGAGTGAATGCCATTTTAGAACAAATTATGAAGAGAAATTTAAAATCAAAGATTTGGAACACGTGCAAGAAGAGGAATTATATCAACATGAATATCTTTATAAGGAAGATTCAAACTACGTTCGAGAATGTTTTAAAATTTTGGACACCATAGAAAAAGATAAATCATTTTGTGCATCAATACAAAAACCTCCTGAACTTGAGTTGAAGTTACTTCCTGAACTTCTGAAGTATGCCTTTTTAGGTGATTCCTCTACTTTACTGATTATAATGCTATAAGATATAGAATCAATGCTATAAGATCAATGATCAAACAACTACTTTCAATATTTCAAGATCAATGGAATTTCCTACAAACGGTAAAGATGATGAATGTTATAGAATCAATGCTATAAGATATTTGAGTGAATGTCATTTTAGAACAAATTATGAAGAGAAATTTGAAATCAAAGATTTGGAACACGTGCAAGAAGAGGAATTATATCAACATGAATATCTTTATAAGAAATATTCGAACTACGTTCGAGAATGTTTTAAAATTTTGGACGCCATAGAAAAAGATAAATCATTTTGTGCATCAATAAGAAAACCTCCTGAACTTGAGTTGAAGTTACTTCCTGAACTTCTGAAGCATGCCTTTTTAGGTGATTCCTCTACTTTACTGATTATAATTTCCTTAAAGTTAATGATGGAAGAAGAAGAAAGATTGATAAAAATTTTGAGAAATTTTAAGAAAGCCTTCAGATGGACAATAGCTGATATTAAAGGAATCATTCCTTCAATTTGTAAGCATAAAATTCATATGGAAGAGAACTGCAAACCCAGGGCTAATCCTCAAAGGAGATTGAATCCTATTATGAAAGAATTTATTAAAAAAAAATTTAAAGTGGTTAGATGCTGGAATTGTCTACCCTATTTCAGATAGTGCTTGGGTTAGTCCAATTTACTGCATTCCTAAGAAAGGATGAGTAACTGTGACTGTAAATGAACATAATGAATTAATACCTACTAGACAAGTCATAGAATGAAGAATATGCATTGATTATAGAAAATTAAATCTCGCCATAAGGAAAGATCATTTTTCACAGACCTTTCTAGATCAAAAGCTGGATAAACTAGCTAGGCATAAATACTTTTGTTTTCTGGATGGATATACTGGTTATCACCAAATACAAATAACTCCTAAGGATAAAGAGAAAACAACATTTACCAGTCTTTATGGTACATTTGCTTTTAGAAGAATGCCCTTTGATTTATATAATGCCCCTACTATATTTCAAAGATGTATGATGACAATTTTTTGTGATTTAATTAAAAAAGGGACTGAAGTCCTTATGGATGATTTTTCACTGTTTGGAACTTCATTTGACTCATGTCTAGAATATTTATCTAAAGTTCTCAAATGTTGTGAAAAAACAAATTTAGTCCTTGGGAAAAATGCCATTTTATGGTAGCATAAGGTATTATATTAGGGCATCTAATATCATAAAGTGATATGGAAATAGATCCCGCTAAAATTCAACTGATCATCAATTTCCTTATCCAATAAATGTAAGGAAAATTAGGAGTTTTTAGGACATGTTGGATTCTACAGACGATATATTGAAAACTACTCAAGTATTGCTAAACCCTTATGTCATTTACTGGAGAAAGATGTAATTTTTAATTTTGATGAAGAATGCCTAAAAGCTTTTGAGTTATTAAAAAAAAAATTAGTCACTGCACTAATTATAGTTTCACCAGATTGAGGAAAACCTTATGCTATTTGAGTTGTTTTAGGACAAATATCTAATAAAATTTTCAAAGTAATTTACTATACTAGTAAGACTCTGAATGAAACCCAAATGAATTATACAACAATGGAAAAAGAGTTATTAATAATAGTATATGCTTTTGATAATTTTAGATCATACTTAATTGGAACTAAATGCATATTGCATACAGATCATTCTGCTATTAAGTACTTAATGAAAAAAAAGATGCTAAACCTAGACTTATAAGATGGATTCTTCTTTTGCAAGAATTTCACTTTGAAATAGTAGATAGAAAGGGGACTGAAAATCAAATCACTGATTATTTGTCTAGGCTTGAATTAGAAAAACCATTTTGTTTTGAAAAAAAAATTAATGAACATTTTCCAGAAAAAAAATTGTTCAGTATTAATGAGTGGTGTGTTCCGTGGTATGTCGCGTTGTGAAATTTCTTGTTAGTGATATTATACCCTATGGAATGACATACCAACAGAAGAGAAAATTTATATTTGAAGTTAAGACTTATTTTTGGGATGACCCAATTTTATATAAACAAGGTAAGGATCTAATTATTATAAGATGTGTGCCTTTAGAAGAGACCTATAGAATTATTAAAATATGACATATTTCTAATTTTGGGGGGACATTTTGGTGTTGATAAAACAACATACAAAATTTTACAATTTGGCTTTTATTGGCCTACTATCTTTAGAGATGTTAATACTTATATCAAAACTTGTGATAGATGTCAACGTGTAGGCAATATTTCTAGAAGAAATGAGATGCCCCTCAATTATATGCTAGAAGTTGAAATATTTGATGTTTGGGGATTAGATTTCATGTGACCATTTAAACCATCTTTTGGAAATTTATATATACTGTTAGCAGTGCACTATGTATCCAAATGGATAAAAGTTGTTGCTTTACCTCGATGTGATGTTCTAAGTGTTGCAAAGTTTTTAAAAATTAATATATTTTGCAGATTTGGGGTGTCGAGAGTTATCATAACATATGGGGGAAGTCATTTCAAAAATGACATAATGGAGAAGTTATTAAAGAAATATCATATAAATCATATGATTTCTACTGCTTATCATCCTTATACAAGTGGTTTGAGTAAATTATCCAATCATGAAATTAAAAGAATTATGGAAAAATTTGTAAATCCAACAAAAATGGATTGGTCAGTCAAACTTGATTATGCTTTGTGGGCTTATAGGACGGCATATAGAACTCTTATAGGAATGTCCCCATATAGGCTAATATTTAGGAAAGTTTGTCACTTACCAGTTGAACTTGAGTATAAAGCATATCGGGCAATTAAAGAGTTCAATTATAATTTTAAAGATGCTGGTGAGAAAAGATTATTACAATTAAATGTGCTTGAAGAAATAAGGAATGAGCCTTATGAAAGTGCTAAGATTTAAAAAGAAAAGATGAAGATGTGACATGATCAAAGGATTCTTACTAAAAATTTTCAGCAAGGGCAACAAGTTTTGCTATATAATGCAAGGTTAAGATTATTTCCAGGCAAACTCAAGTCCAGGTGGATGAGCCTATTTGTTGTGATGAAAGTTTATCCTTATGGAGTTGTGGATATCAAATATCCTAAAACAGAGAAAATATTCAAAGTAAATGATCATAGACTGAAACCTTATTTAATAAGGGATCAACTTAGATTTAATGATCGAATGATGTTGGGTCAACCAAAATAAGCACTAGTTACGTTCGGCTGACGACATTAAATCAAGTGCTCCGTGGGAGGCAACCCATAGTTATCAGTGTGTTTTCGCTTTGATTGCTTGTTTTTTGTGTGTGATTAAGAAAATTTGGGTTAGTATTTTTGGGACTATTTTTTTGTTAGTAATTATTTTAAGACTTTATTGAATAACTTAGACATGTTAAAATGAGTATTTGGATGTTAAGTTGCCTGGTGCTAAATCAAGTTCTGGCGCTTAAGTGATAATGCTCGGCGCTTAAGCGCAGGTGATAAAAACCATGTGCGAAAATGCAATTTCTAGAAGTTTTAACCTCCAATTGGTTAACTTAAATATGTCATGGCAGTTTTAGGATTTGTTTAAAAGTTATAGGAAGGATTTTCGCATATAAATAGAAGGGTTTTATAAAGAAGTTTCACCACAATTCAAATTCTAACCCTAAAGTCTAAGAGAAAGAGAGATTTGGAGAAAATGTTTTCATGGGAGATGAATTTGAAGAAAAAGGAAGAGGCCATGAGAAAGAAATTCATTAGTCATAGTGCACAAGAGATGTATAACATATTCTTAGCCTTTAGTATCGAAGGAATAGTGGAAAAGATCAACAAAATTGAGGCTGACGTGGCTTCAATTGAGGTAAAGGTAAATGAAGTTCATGCACATCTAGAGCATATTGGGTGGCATTTAAAAATGTAATTTAGTCATACTAGCTATATAGAGGAAGCGGATAAGGTGATTTATCTTAAATAGAAATGGATTGAAGAAGATTGTATCAGAGCTTTCCACCACCATCCGTTTCATCAACTCTACATTCCAAATGCCCAAGGAGAGACTAATGAGAGACAGGAATTTGTTCCAACAAATGAAGAATGGAATTAAGTTCTATGCTAAGATTTGCTTGTTAAAATTTGCTTTATGTATTTGTGTTTAGTTTTGTTTTTAATGTTTATGTGATTATGTTTGTTGTTGTGTAAGTTTGTTTAGTGTTTGTATTTAGGAAAATTTTCTCATCCGAGACTCGTTGTAATGAGAATTAAGTGTTAAATGTTGTTTGTAATAGTTCGTGAATGAGTATAAGTGTTTGTTTGTGAAATTTTTTTTGTTATTTTAGCATTGAATTGAATTAGTCATATTGGAAAATTTTGAGAGAGAGGAGAGTTAAAGGAGAGGAAAATAGTCATTTAAGTGTTATAAAACCATTTAGGGGTGGTTTACTTGGGCTAATAATATAAAAACTTATGCACTGGCACCTAAGCGCCACAACCCCACACTTAAGCACGAGGCAACCCAAGAGGTAGACGCCTAAGCGCCACATATTCTCGCTTAAGCGCTGGTTCATGAAAGTTAGTTTGAGAACGGTTAAAAGTGAAAATTAACCCCGAAAATGCCATTTTCACTCCTGTCATCGTCTTCTTCCTCTGAAGTTCGTGATTTTGAGTTTAGGTCAAAACTTATTTTGGAGATTCCTTGGAGGATTTGAGTTAAATTTGCTAGATTCAGATTTCTACACGTAAGAGCTTCACTTCTATGTAGAAATTTTGGATTGTCACCATATATTTTGAGTACATTTGGAGAAACCTGAAAATCACTATTCATGGTGAAAAGTGGAGAAAAATCTATGGAAATTACATAGAAATTGTAGTTTAAACTTATGGGAGTTGAGTTTAGTAGTTTAGACTTGATTCATGGATTTATTTTGGAATTTTTGAAAATTTTTAGAAATGATACCAAGAATGAAGAGGAGCAAGGGGAAGTCCCACTTTGATTCAAGCAAGTTTATGAGTTCAAAAGCTCAGAATAGATATTGTGAGTTCTACAGTCACAAAAATTGATTCCTGAGAGGTGTTTTAAAAATCTAGGTGGATCCGTAGAGGATTTGATCGTTCGCTGACAATGGGAACAATTCTATTATTTTTCTACTGTGGCTATGATTTCTATAGTGCGGGAGTTCTATGCAAACCTCTCTGAGGCGGAAGAGGATCGAGTCATGGTCAGAGGCAAATTGGTACCTTTTTCACCGGAGGTAATCAACATGTTATACCATTTACCTCCTGTTACTCTGTGTTTTTATTCGAACTATAGTCTTACTGAGATGGAACTGGATGAGATTATATCATTTTTTACTGTTGTAAGGGGACTCTGGAAAATTACAAATTAGAAGAAAGTCAAATTTTCCACTTCAAAGTTAAGTGCACCATCAAAGGCGTGGCACTACTTTATTTCAGCTCATTTGTTACCGATGAATCATCTTATTGAAGTTTCGAGAGAGAGAACAACGTTGAATTATTGTATTCAACAGTATAGATTTATCAACATTGGAGCTTTGATTTGTCAGACTATCATCAGTTTCGCTACTGCTGCTACTACAGCAGGTATGGGATTGGCTTCCTTGATCTTTTTTTTTTTTGTGTGCGCAAGCTGGAGTTAGATATGATTGCTGGGAAGAAGCGCTGCTACCTCTAAAACTAAATACAAGTGTGAATGTGAAATCATATTTTGAACACTCTATCTTTGGTTGGAGAGGAGGATTTTCGAGAAGTTATGGAATGTCGACGTCTGTTACATCCACCTGCACTGCTTCTACATCTCAACCATCTACTTCAAAACCATCTACATCCAGAGGTCAGTCTACTGAATCTCAGGATCAATTATTGCAGAAGATGATGGATAATATTAATTTTACTGCAAATAAGGTACAAAATTTAGAAAATTTTATAGATCATATTGATGAATATGTCAGAAGACATGGTGATTATGAGGGGAAATTTCACTCATCTTTGGAGAGCCTTATTAGGGGTAAATAAGGAGTGAAATTCCCCTCATATCCAAAGTATTCTGATTATGATTCTGCAACATTTTGGGATTGCGGTGAAACTAATGATGATGATGAGGAGGAGGACTAAGTTATTTTTATGTTTATATTATGTGATGTACTTTATGGTGTGCACTTGAAGCATTTGAGTTTGTATACTTCTTGGACTATGTGATATGTTAGACTTTTTTCTTAATTGTTATTGTAATGTTTATGTTTTGTTAGTTTTGTGTTTCAAATGTGTTTTAGTTTGTTAAGAATGAACTTATTTCTATGTCTTCTGAAAGTTGAAAATCTTGCTAGCTTTAGTTTTAAACTTTAATTTCAGAAATTTGCTACCCTGTATTTACTTTTATCTTGTCAGTGTGATTGTTTTCATGTTGAGATTGTGAAGTCAAAGTTAGTGTTTTTGTTTACTTTTATGTTTCTATCCACTACTTAGAAGTCTAATGAATCTATATGTTAAAAAGTAAGAAATTTTATCTAAGATTAATTTTACTCCTATTTTTTAGTTTTGTACATGTATAATTAGGGTATAAAAATTCCTGTAAGCGTGTTATTTTAATTTTCATTCCTGCAAACATATATATGTTGTTAAACTATTTAATCTTGTTAAAAAATGGGGGGGGAATGAAAAATATTTTCGAAACTTGAATTTTATTTATTCTCAAATGTGCTACAAGTGAATTTAATTTGAAAAGAAAAATGATCATGTATATGAAGTTATATTAGGGAAGTAAAATTTTGATTATAGAAATGAGTAAGAAAATTTAGTTAAAATTTTATAAGTGATGTAGAAAAATTTAAAGTTAAAAGTTTTTAAATGTAGAAAAGATAAAAATTGTGTAACTATCTTTGGTAGGAGATATTGTATTTTTAAAAAATGTGGAAGGATTAGACTTTTATTTTTGAAACTTAAATTTCTTTTATCGAAATTAATTTTTAAAACTATTATTATGTTTTTAAGTAAAAGAAAAATATCAACTCTTTACTTTGGGAAAGGAAAAGTGGAATTCAAAATTATTAAAGGCTTATCCAGATATATATTAATCCTTGCCAGAAAAAAAAAGAAAAAAAAGAAAAGAAAAAGAAAAAGAAAAAGAAAAAGAAAAAGAAAAGAAAAGAAAAGAAAAGTTGAAAAAGGGAGGAGAAGCTTGAGGATTAGAGCCTAATCAAAAATTGGTTCCTCATCTGATCTTTTTAAAGTATAAGACTTGAGAAACTCTTAAGTTTAAAGATATAATATAGTAAGTAAAACTATACTTAATAAAATTTTTTAAGTGAAGGAAATAAAATGCATAAGTTCTATATTTAGAAAATCTATAAGTATTTCTGAATTAGATAAGAACTCATATTTTTCATACTTCTTCACTTTAAGGATTTCTAAACTTTAAGTTGGTCTCATTCACTAAATTTTTTTCTAAATTAGACTATTATATTTCTAGAACAAAATTTTAGAAACTCCTAAACAAACTCATATATATAATCATACTTATTTAGTTTTTACAAATTGAAGTGTCACTTGAGGACAAGTAACATTTTAAGTTTGGGGGATTTTAATACACCTAATATATATAGTATTTTTAGACACATTTGTATACCTATTTTTGAGATATTACGCTTTAATGGAAGGTATTTGTGTATTTTTCTTTTAGGTACAAGTAAAAAAGGTGAAAAATGCTAAAAGGAGTGAAAAAGAATCAAATTTGGAGCAAAAATGCAAAAAAATTTGCAAAAGTATTTTGGCACCTAAGCGCCAGATCCGACATTTAAGCATTAGTGAAATAGAGAATGCCGCACCTAAGCCCCAGAGGCCTTGTGCTTAAGCGTCAATGACAGTTACTTGACGATTTAATTCATTTTGACGAATTTTGAAGAGACATTTGAGGCACATCTTGGCTAAAATGAGTGGTTATAACCACCAAGGACGAAAATATAATTAAAGAACTTGTGAAAGGAGGCATCCCTTGGTAAATACATCAAATCTTGACGCATTTTGAAGAGATACCAAGAAACCTCTTGGAAAATTATAAAAGAGCAAAGTTGAGACTTTTGGGAGAGTCCTGAAAAATCTTAAGAGGTTCTGACAAGTTCTTGAAGAAATTCGTGAAGAAGCTTTTAAAGAAAATTTCAGGCACCACAAATTTATTATCCTTTTGTTTATAATTTTAATTTGAGAGTTAAGAATGTTGTAAGAGAGAAGAGATTCAAAGGAACTTTAAGAATTTGGTTGAGAATTTGAGGTAATTTTTTATCTTTGTTTTAAACTACTTTTGCTTTTAATTAAAACTTCTTGTTGGTTTAACAATAATTTCTACTTTTAAACTAAAGTGTGATTTTGTTTTCTCCATGAATTTTAAGTATGATTAGTAATTAAAGTGTTGGATGGAAGTTGTGGAGAGTATTAATCTTTATTGTTGGAAGTAGTTGTGATGATTTAATTCCATGCACTTTATTTACTTCTTATTCTGCCCCATCTAGATGTTAAAATTTATTGTGAGAACATGTAAGAACCGGGATGGTATTGTCTCGGTCAATAATTGGAAAGAATCTTATGAGATTGTATGAATGAGAATGTAGTTCATATGATTAAGTGCAAATAAATAGGGATATAATCATTGAAGAGTGTAGAGTTAGAAAAGTTTAGAGTGACAGGATAAAGCCCCCAACTTAGTTTATTATTTTAGGTTTTGATACGAGATATTAGCTCCCAGGTGGAGGGAATCGAGGGAACTCTAGAGTGAGAGCAAGTACCTTCCCCACCTAATCGGTCTTCAGAACAATTCAAACTTTAAATTAGCCAATATTCTTTATGACATCTCTAGTAAGAGTAAAGAATAATATTGCTCCTATTTGACACAATATAATTTGAATACTTCCACAACATAATTCTTATACTTATTACTAATTCATGATAAGGAGAAAGACATTTCATAATCAGTGCTTTTCTTTTACATAAACTCAAGTTATCTTTATTAAGTTTTTATATTATTTTCAAACATTAAAAATACCAAAAAGAGTTTAAATTACATTCCTGTGATAAAAACATAGTTTAAGTATTTGTCTTTTTAAAGTAGAAAGTCTGATTACTTTAATTATTGCATACTGTGAACAATCCCTATGGGTTCGATATTTGAGGCTTAATAAAAAAGTATTATATTACTTGATAACGATACATATACTTGTGTAGTATCCCAATATAGATTAAGTTAAAAAGTAAAATTCTTATTTACTTTAGGACCAAGTTTTTGCTACTATTGCAAAGTAAGGAAAGATAAGTGAAAAATATAATCAAATACATTGTTATATTGTTGTATATAAATAGTCGGGTTCCCTCTTCTCCCTCCACCTAGGGGCTAACATCTCACATCAAAACCTAAAATTATAAATCAAATTAGGGGCTTTATCCTGTCACTCTAAAGTCCTCTAATTCTACACCCTTCAAACTTTATTTCCCTATATATTTGCACTCAACCCCATGAACTATATTCTCATCCATAAAATCAAATGTGATTCTTACCATTTGTTGACTGGGAAAATACCATCTCAGATTTTACATGTTCTCACAACATGTATTAAGATCTTAATTGGCCAAATCAAGAACTAAATGAAGTAAAAGATTTAAAATTATCACAACTTCTACCAACTGTAAAGACTAATACTTCACACATGTTCCATCCAATACTTGGTCACTTATCTTTTTAAGGAAAAATATAAAGAAAATTATTCAGAATTCATGAAGAAAACCCGACCACACTTGAGTTTGAAAGTAGAAATCACGCACACAAACAAGAAGTCTAACTTAAAACCAAATGTAGTCACAAATAAAAAAACTTATCTCTAAATCCTCTCCACATAAGTCTTGAAGTTCCTTTGAATCTTTTCCTTCACTTACAATACAAACTAAAAATAAAAAGAAAATAGGTGGCGGCAGCGGTGGCGGCGTGTAGTGGTTGGCTCTGAATCCATCTCCTTTCTCTTCAATCCAAGTCTTCTTTTATAATTTTCCAAAAGGTGTCTTGATGTCTTTTCAAAATGTGTCCTCATTAACTGAATCTTCTAGAATTTACCTTCTTTCAAAAGTCAATTGAATGAATTTTCGTGTCCGTTAACTATTTCCCACTTTTTAACCAAGGGTTCTTCAAACACCTCTTCAAAAATTCTAACGCTTAAGTGCGGAGTACTTGGCACTTAGGTGTTGTTCTTTCTATTTAATTGGCATGTAAGAGCCAGTCCTGGACGCTTAGGCGCCTCAGTTCATTTTCACACTATCTTCATTTTCTCTCTAAATTTGATCCTTTTTCACTTCTTTCACCATTTTTCATCCATTTGATTATACTTGATATAAAAAACACACAAATATCTTTCATTAAAATGCAATATTTCAAAAATAGGTATAAAAATGTGTTCATAAAGACTATATATTTTAGGTGTATCAAGAAGCCCTGTTTACATTTAGGTGATGACTAGTACAGGGTGTCACAAAGGAATGTCACCTCATAGGAACGTCTCGTGGCTTTCAAAAATCTCGCTAAGTCATTTGTAAAAAAGAAGATCTTTCACATCCCAAATGGGTAGCGGCTCATCGACACACGAGGCCTGAGAAGTAACCTGATCAACTCGTAGAGTTCATAATATTCTTCCAAAGCCTAACCAGACCATAGGGGTAGAGGGAAGTATCCCAAATGGGTGACATCCTATCCGCAATTGGGGTGTATGAGATGACAACAACGGAGTGTCAAAAAGTTTGATAAGGCTCAAATGGGGTATCAAAGGAAAGGTGGAATAATCATAATCGAGTAGAAATGGTCGAGTCAGGATACCACAGATTTGTCATCCCAAGCAATTATGACCCTAAGTCTATCTAATCATGAAGTCAGTTAGCTTAACACAACCGAATATCCCTTGTCAACCATCTGTGAATTGCATTAAACAAGGGGACCTCAGTAGCTCTAAGGTTAAAAAAAAAGGAAACTCTAAGTCTTATGACTTTATATAGGTAGAAAGAGCAGAGGTGGGAACTTATACCTGACAAAGTGGCGAATGTGCCACTAAAGTAGAAAATAAAAGAGATCCAAATACAAAATAGAAAATGCAGCCACAAAAGACTTACTTTTTTCCTTGGTCAAGAAAGCCACTAACATCGTAAGTGCACTAGAAAACCATCTTAATAGAAAGCTATGCTTAGTCAGTCACGTTGGAGAAGCACGGGGAGTTATTCTGAGGACATGCGAGTATGATGTTGTTGTTTAATAAGTCTTGTGCATAGAGGCTCTATTAATTATTACTGGGGATATAGCCATTCACGTAATCCATTTAAATTTTGGCCCGAAGGCCAGGCAAAAAAGTAAAGACATATTTTTTAAAAATTTTGAATATTTTAATCTTAAAATTTGATCAATCTCACTATTTTATTAGGATTTTATAGAAACTTTTATAAGTTTAGGTCCTTAGAGAGCTTAAATGATAGCTCGTGATTCCAGAAAATACATAAGTATAAAGGGCTTAACTGAGAAGCACACGCACAATATATAAAAAAAGGCAAGCCAAAAATGAAAGGATAGAAAGGATGAGTGTCGTTTGGTCAACAACATATCCCAAAAAAAGAAAAATGGCCATACATAGTATATGTACACACATAATCCTAATTCTATAGATGAATGAGAATTATAAGTAAGGTACAAGACATGAGCAAGCAACTCTTGGTCCCTATCATGTGGTTTCAACTATCTGGTATCTAAGAACCCGTGTCTATACTTTATTTCTAATACACGACTCTCTTAAGGACTCTAAAAAGTATATATGAAAAATTGAAAAAAGACTTGTCTTACAAAACAGAGGGGTTAACATAGGTTATAGACATGCAACATAGTGACCCATGCACAATGGGAGGAGAGTTAAATAGGACCTGCAAATGAAAGGCTAGCTTTAAATCATTAAAGCTCCTCTCTATTGGACATGGCTTTCTGCAAGAAAATTACCCTTAATATACTAGTTTGCATGTCTCAAAAATCATAAAAATAACACACAAACTGATGTTTGGCTAGGGCAACCAAACCAACAGGGAACTATAGTCAATCATTGAAAAGACTATCTAGCATTCTAGTCCTGGCCAAACACACCATCTAGCATAGAGTGTCCTAACTACATCATCTAAGTGTGTGCGGTGAAGGTGTAGGCAAAAAGGTTGGCATATGTTTTGACGTGGTCCTCATCCACGACCCCATTCTAAGGATCTAAGGATTCTAAGGGGTGCCACCAGATGTGGGTTTTGTAAAAATAACCTAAAAGGGTTGACTTTTTGTATAGTGTAAGCTAAGGGTATAAGTATTCTCAAATAGATTTTTAGAAATGCAAGGCATATGAGTAATAAAAATATGAATTTTTATACCTTTTAAAATAGGTCCAAAGAAAGGAAATGCCTTGGAACCATAACACAACATATGTATGCTAGTCACATTGTGATAGCTAGTATTTACCACTGAGGCATCCTCTCAGGTAATATTTGCAACAACGTCATGACCAACAAAGGGGTCACTCAACTAAAAAGTCTAATTCATTATTGAGACAACCAGAAAACTCACATGAATATGCTAAGTGGTCCAGTTCATCTAGACCACTCCATCACAGTAGGAGCAATCTCAGAATAACAAATATTCATCATAAGTATATGGTGACATACCAATGATGAATGTGCCACTAGTGCAGAAATGCAAATGCAAAACTCAAGACATATGACACACATATGATATACCAAGATGATGATATGTGTGACGTTGCTTGCACACTGAATGGTGTCATAGGCCTTTAGAGCATGATCCATACTAGGTGGTAGTCGTGTGCCCACGTGGACACACATCGCATACTTGGAGGACTCAGAGGCCTTTAGAGCGTGATCTGTGCCAAGTGATGCAACGTTGAATTCCCATGACATGTATAAGTGATACCATTGGGAAAAAAAGGGGATGTGAATGCAAGACAAACAATGAGAGTAAAGTAGTTTATTTCTTGATAGAGAAGAACTCATGTCGGGTAGACTTGATATGCAAGCCATCCCAGAAGAGGACACATGGGTTTCCAGAATGAGTGTGCAAGTGTAGTGACTCAAAAAAGCTACCTACAAACATTTGAAGCGGTGTCATATGAGGTGAGAGATTGTGTGAGGAGCAGCGGCTCGAGAAGGTGCTTACGACAGTCCTAAACGATGTTGTAGGAAGTTGAAGAGTGTGTGAGGAGTTGTGACTTCGGAAACTGCCAACGACAGTCTAGATCAATGTCATAAGAAGTGAAAGATAATTTAATTTTCATGGGAGAGAACTACACACCATATGAAATTAATGGTAAGGCATCCACTTGCATTATTTGTGAATGTGTGAGGTAAGTGTGAAGACACAAGTCCAAATGCAAAGATTGCAAGCTTGCAAGTTTTAGATGCAGAAGATGCCATGCAAGAAACATGCAAAAAATGAAAAATGCAAGTTTGAACCACGTCTAATGAGGTGCAAAGTGACATAAGGATGCCATAAAGCAAATGCAAAGAGTAATGTGCTGCTTGGAGGCACAAATACTCATCACGAGTATAGAAGGGTGCATGCTCATGAGTTTGTGACAATTTGCAACAGTGGATGTGCTAATGAAAGCAAGGGAAAAGCATGCAGTAGATGTAACATATCAAAACAAAATGGGTGATTGACCGAAAGGGTCGAACAGGCTTATGTGTATGGCCAATAAAAAAATGGTTTTTTGATATGATTAGTTGGTGGCAGTCGATCGATCAAATAAACTCAAGATGGTTGATCGAGCCAACATAGGTAGTCGATCGTTGAGGAACAGTCAACCGAGGAAGTGGTGGTTAATCAGTTGATAAGATTGGGCCAACGGAGGTGAATTGTTCGAGTCAACTGAAGTAGTTGATCGAACCGATGTGGGCAGTCAATCAATGAGAAACAGTTGATCGAGCTGAGGCAGCTGATAAATGGAGCATGGTCGGTCGAGCAGATGGGGTTGATCAGTTGAGCGATAGAAGTGGTTGATTGAACCAGCATGGGCAGTCAATCGACAAGGAATGGTCACTTGGGTCAGAGCAACCGATCAACAAAGATTAGTTGATCAAGACAATCGAGCTAGTGGGGGTCGATCGGTCGAACCAATAGATTTTGTCGATCAAACTAGCATGGTCGGTCGATCGACGAGGAATAGTCAATAGTGTCGAGGCAGTTGATCTATAAAGCATGGTTATTCGAGCTGACAGAAGTGATCGATTGAAGCAGCATGGGCAGTCGATTGAACCAGCATGAACGGTCAATTGAAAAGGAGTGACCGTTCAAGTCAGGGCGGAGGATCGATGAAGAACAGTCAATTGAGTCGATCAGGCCCGCAGCGACCAATTGGTCAAGCTGGCATAAGTTGTTGATCACAGCAACATGGGTGGTTGATCAACAAAAATAATCAATCAAGCTAGTGTGGTTGATCAATGGGAATTTGTTGGTCTAGCTTATCGTGATAGAGGTGATCGATCGATTGAGTTGACTTAAGTGTTTGATCAATCTGATGTAGGGGTCGATTCACAAAGAAAATACAATCGGGGACTGGGCGACTAATCGATGGAGAATGGTCGGTTGAGTTAACAAAAAGTGGTTGATCAAGATGATTGGGCCAATGACGGATGATCGACCGAGTCGACAGAAGGAAAGTATCGATCGAGCCAATGGAGGAGATATGACACCCAACTCTATTAGCACAACATCAACTGGGGAATCTCTCGCAAGGAGGATTCTTCGTTATCGAGAAGATGACAATCAAAAGAATGCCTTCATCTTCTTGGTCAGTGGATTTTAAGCATCCACTCATATGAAATCACCAAGGCAAAAAGTGGGTTTAGTACAAGCCCGACTTTTAGATTTTTGGTCTAGAAAGAAAAAAGATAGGTTTCACTCTTTGGATTCATAAGGGAAACACAAAGAACCTAATCCTTTGAGGCTTACCCTAAGCACATAAAAATCCTACCCTGAATCCTCTAAAATCTAGACCTAGGGAACTCTAAGACAGAAAAATTGTGGGACATTCAACCTTGGGGTGCTTTTATAAGATGGTTGGTGTCACGTTTTCTGCTCTTGTCCAAGCTCCTTTGCAATGAAGATGAAAGAGATGCCTTTCCAGTTCTCCCAAATGTTGAAGAAGCTCTCATAACCGGAGACGATGACGAACCTGGCAGATTCCTTCTCCAAAGTAGTGAGGAAGCTCTCCTCATCATAGAAAATGACAAGATCACTAGAGTTTTCACTCTCTAATGATAGGATGAATCTCTCCTAGACTCAACCCACTCAGAATCATCAGAGAGATATGTAGATATCGATGGAGATGATGAAAATAGAAAGAAGAAAGAGGAGAGGATGAAAGAAATAGCTCTCTCTAGCATCCTCCTCCTTGAAGAAGGTGAAGAAAAGCTCTCTCCAAACTCTTCCTCAGCTCCCCTTCAAATGACAATTGAAGCCCAGTCCTCTCCCTACCTCAAGAAGATAACCATGGAATCAAGTTTTTGGTTTTGGTTTTTACCCCATTTAGTGTTTGCCCAAGTATTCATATATCCCACTTTTGGGTGAAAAACCAAACAAAACAACGTCAGCAGAAATCCAGGGATGAGAAAGCAAAACTCGCAAAATGGGTCGAGTTGGCATGGCCAAGCTAAACTCAGGTGTGGCCACTCCAATATATCAAGTTTTGTAGATGAAGGGTCGACGTGTCCACATCTGAAAATTAGTGTAATTACATCATGCTCTCTGTCTTGCCAGTATGGTCACGCCACCTTCGGGCATGGTCACACTGGTCGAGGGACCTGTGTGCCCCTCAGAGATTTAGGTGTGGTCACATCGGCTTTGGGCATGGTCACACCACTTTTTGGTCATAACCACACTCAATTTAGGAGTGGTCACACTAGTCCCCAAATAAATCCGGCTTTTGGAAAAGTTCATTTAAGAGCCTCATGGGACCTCAAGTCGGCCATATATGAGAAAGACAAGACTCTTGGACATCCTTGGATTTCATAAATGCATCCTTGGAGCCCAGGATGAAACTCCATATGCGTGTCACAAAATAAAAATGATTCTAAAAAAAATTCCATCTGTACGGACCTTAATCTTAAGGTACTAACATGGTGCGGGGTAACTTTGTTGACGTTCTGCATTATGAGAACATCTATATCAGCAAGATAAAGCCCAATCACGCATGAACGAACATCAACACAGGGAACACTAAAGGTGATGCCAACTTGGAAGTGATCACCTTAAAGCATGGTTATGGCAATGCAGATCCTAATTATGGTGCTCAAAGCATTTGCTTAAAAATCTTATGGGCTCCTTAAGTCAAGGTAGGCCACGTATGATCCCAATACGATCTCATGTTACTCTGAGAGGACATCCCGCATATGTTGCATAAAAAATGAATGCTAACAAAGGACCTCAACAAGTGCATTGTGTTGCTAAGGTGCAATGCACTTTTTGACAGCATGTCATTTTTTATTGAGCCAAGACTAGATTGATTGCTAGAGTAGCTCGATCGATCAAACTGGCTTGGTGAATTGGCTAACGAGCTGAAGCAGGCTTGTCAGATGTTGTACCAACTTCCAAAGGATATCAACTTAACTGATAAGGGAAAGAACCCCAAACACACCAGAAAGGAAAGCTCTAGGACTCATATCCCACCTTGAAAAGGAAAAAAATTGGTTGACTAGGTTGAGAGAAACTATCGAGGGACTCAAGTCAAGCTCAAGCGCCAAACAGGGTGATCATCTTAGGAAGGAGCGTCAAGGGACTCATATTCATCCCATATATGGATCGCGGCATTAGGCCTTAAACACCTATTATAACAAGAAGAAATGTTGAGGGACTTACATTCAACCTTAAGGGGCACGCAAGCTGAGATGGTTGGATTATCTCACGTAATTCAAGTCATCTGTTATACCTTTTTATAAAGAACTGACCATGTTCCATCAATTGTTCCCAGCAAGAAGAGCACCCATAGTCTAGTTAGGTGGACTTTGGAGCCTGATAGATTCTGACTTGAACTGTAGTTGACCAATGACTGGACAGTATGGTCAACTGAGAAGCTTGAATCATCTCGTGTGATCCAAGTCATCTATTGAACACCCAAAGACTCACATCTGACTTGAAGGTTGTAAAAGGAGATCATATCACAAAGGATGACATTGAGATTTACACCTAAGTCCTGAGATCCAATTGAGGTATGAACCCTCAAATATCTACTACAATTAGAGAAAATGCCAAGGGACTTACATTTAACCTCAAGGGGTACGCCAAGTAAGAAATCTTGATTTTATCATGTAATATGAGTCGCTACTATACTTCCTTGTAAGAAATAGACTAAAATTTAACTGTGGTTTAGAGTACCCATTGAAAACATGGTCAACTGTGATAGTCGGATCTTCTCATGTGATCCAAGCCATCTATCATGTTATCATGAAAGAATAGACTAAGAAGTCATGTGGTCCGAGAGACGTCAAAGTAAAGTGGTTGTGAAGCCAAAATCAATAAGAGATGAGATGCTCACACGAAAGAACCGACTATGAAGTCATACAGTTAGCGAATCATCAAAGTTGAATGACTATTAAGCCAAAGTCAACACGAGACAAAATGTTGTAAAAAAAAGAACCGACTGAAGAGTCATATGGTTCGATAAGCATTGAGTTCTAATGGTTATGAAGTCGTAGTCAACATGAAATGAGATGCTCTTATAAAGAACAGATTGAGAAGTCATATGATTTTAGAAGCATCATATGCTAGTTGAACAGATGGTCTGACAATCTAAGATGTGTTGGGGAGAAGCAAGCAAGGAAATTCTCACCGTGAGAATATCACAGTATCATTGGCTATTAGGATATCACAATGGGACATGGACTAGTTAAATAACTGATGTGTTCTAACCAAAGGGACATGTCTTTCATCAAGGCAATGAGAATCTGCCAAGTCAATTAAGAATATCAAAGGGGTAGGATGACCTTGTGGTCCTACCATAAAGAGTACCTTCGAAAGCACGAGCAAGATGAATCTTGTTGGTGGTGTTTCACAAGCATTGCCAATCAGTCAAAAGCTGTAGTATTTCAACTAGACATGGATCCGTTGAGCAAGTAAAGTGCTCAAGCCTAGACAACTGTCGGCACTATTTTTAGTGTGGGGTTTGCCCGTAAGAAGCTGTCGGTCATCGGAATTGAAATCTCGTTGCCCGCTTCGGAAGGACGTTTAAAAAATTTTAGTTTTGAAAAAGATGAAGTCAAACTGACCCCATAATTTTCATAGTTTA
>NEWO01000030.1:178952-191672 GCA_003013225.1 Phalaenopsis aphrodite
ACTTCAAGTTGAGTAAAGAGAAGAGTTTTGAGTTTCTAATGGTGAGGGTACCTTTTCTAGTTTTCTAAGACTAGTCAATAGGAAAGTCCTATGGCTAGACCTAAGCTACTAAAGAAATTTCTAAACCTCAACCAAAAGTGAGGTCAACAACAACATATCTACAAAATGGTGAACAAATTTAATCAAGTCAATTAAAATACTAAAGAGGTACCAACTGATTTGGATGTATAAGACAGTCCAACCTCAGGGTGCTTTTATAAGATTTGATGAAGCAACCCTGACCAATATTTCCTCAATAATGAGTAAAGTAGTTCTTGTCAAGGAGAATCTCACAATTTAATATGAAAGGGTACTAAGTGATGTGCCGTTTCTACTGATAATGCATTAGACTGTACAGTGCTTTCTTTTGAATATAATCAATTAGATTCTTGAGTTTTCTCTTACATGCAAGCATTGTAAACTTTGAACGACCTTTTAGCGAGCATAAAGTAGTCACAACAGCTCCACATAATATAGAGATATCAAAATATGTGTTTCCTTATTGCTGAGAAATTGGATTACAAAGTACATAAAGTTTGAACATCAATATTATAAAGTACAATGAGTGCATCAAAACCAAAAAGTTTAAGTATAATATCTCTTCAAGTATCATCCATTGATAGGGGCATCTAATGAGATATGTCTGCATCAATCAGCAAGTCAACACCTCCTTCTTAGACTTTGTCGATCATGAACGATACTTCAAGTGTCTTTAAACTTGTCATGCTATCAACGATGACATACAATAGTGGCGTAGAACTATCACCAAATCTCTAACCATGAAGGTTCTTGGTCTTACTAATCTATCATAAGCTTTGGCCATTCGGGCATGGTACAACTCAAGGTTTTTTTGGGCCTAAATCTTAAGTCCATTGAGGCTATCAAATTTTTCCAAGCCTAGTAATATATTATTTTCACTAATGAATTTGTTTCTTAGGTAAAATTGAAACAAAGGCAGTTTGACTTCCAAGGGAAAGATTACTTTGGACGCAAAAGTAAACATGTATGGGGTAGAGTTAGTGGGTGTCTTGTATGTCGTACAATAAGCCAACAAGGCCTCTAAAAGTTCTCATGACATTCCTTCTTATTGATGTGAAGGAAGTTTTTCATGAGGTTCACCAAAATTTTATTGAAAGCTTTGGCTAATCCATTGGCTCGCGGATAATATATGGTGGAGTAACGCCAATTGATCTTGTGGTGTTAAACAAATCAATTTATTTTATTGTTTTTTTAAGGCCAGCCTGTTATCATAGACGATGCAGCGTGACACACAAAATTGATACACTATATTATATTTAAGAAAATGCAACAAGTTTTCGACCTTGATCTTCCTTAGGAGGATGGCTTCCATACACTTAAAAATGTAGTTAGTGGTTACAAGAATAAACTGATGTCCTTTAGAGGATGGAGGGTTGATGGGCCCTAAAATATTGGTTCCTCATACCTTAAAAGGCAATGATGGAACTGTAGGATGTAAAACATTTTTGCATTGGTGGAGTACTCAACTGAAAACCTTGCAATGATGGCACGACTTTACATACTCTATGCAACAAGGATCATTGAGGGCCATTAGTACACACGCCTCTTAATCTTGATCTTCATTTTGGGGACCGACTTATGGGACCCAAATAGACCATCGATGACTTCGATCAATATTTTTTGGATCTCGCCTCTCCCAACACATTGCAACCACATATCTACAAATGAGCGTCAGCAGAGAGCGCCATTCATAATGGAAAATGATAGCGCTTTCTTTTGAATATAATCAATCAGAGCGCAGTCGTTGGGGAGTATCCCCTTTCTGAAGTAAGTTATGATGGCTTGTCGTTAATCATCATATCGCTCATCAGAAGCACTAAAGATTGTACCTTCATCACCCACATGGATGGCTTCCAAAAGTTTAAGACATGCTAGTGATAGGAACCTTCGATCTTAGGTCACTATCACCATAAGGTCTCCAATGGAACTTAATAGTTCCTTGGCTATCTTAGTAAGAGTGTTAGTTTTACCGTTCATGAAACAAGAGATTCTAGTCAACATTACATTGGGGATAAGCTCTAATAATGTCATCACTCTCTTATGATAGGCTAAGAGGTCGGGTTTGAGAGCTTTGTAAGTTCTCAACACCTCGTTAATGATGAGGAGTAAATCCTGTAAACCTTATTTTTCTTGCTGTTTATTTGGATGGCAAATTCTAATCCAAGAATCATGGCCTCGTATTCTCACACATCTATCATATGTAGTTCAGTCAAGCTATAGGAGTAGTGAAGAATACCACGCTTGGGGGACATGAAAATTAGGCTGATGCCAGCCTTTACCTCTGGGAGGGATCAAGATGGGTCTTTCTTTAAGGAAGACATCCCATCAAAGTACAACTCCCACTCGGAGGAATTAATGACTAATAAATGCTTGATGGGAAAGTCATCATTAAGCTATGAGTCATCTGGAATCGGTTGTGCCTCTAGAAAGTCAACTAAAGCCTTTCCTTTGATGGCTCACTGAGGGACATATGATATGTCAAACTTTGATAAAACATTAGCCGTCACACCAACCACTCTGCTAGAGGGTGTAGGTCATCAAATATTGAAAGGGTTTACCTTTGAGATCAGATTGATTTAATGCAAGAGCATGTAGTGCCTTAGCTTCCAGCTTCTGAATAGAAAACATCAATACCAAATATGGATTCTTGACTTGCAGAGAATTCATTTCAGTTGAGTTGAAATATTAACTAAGGTAGCACAGAGCGTTCTCTTTCCCATCCTCATTAACATGGGCTAACAAGACTTCTACTGACGTGTCAAGAGTGGCAATGTACAGAATGAGGCGTTTCCTTGGGATAGGAGCAGCCAAAACTAGTCGGTTCAACAAGTAGTGCTTGATATTATCAAAATCATCCTAACATGCTTTGTTCCAGTGAAAATAGACATCATTTTGGCTAGATCCAAAAAAGGTTTACAAAGACCAGAGAGATTTAAAATAAACCTTTTAATGAATGCAACAGTTTCTCCTGAAGGGAGTGTAATTGCATTATGCTCTTAGGATGTTTCTGATGTGCCCCTAGTGTGTGTTATTTTTCTGTGTGTTTTATGTCAATTTAAATCACGGGTATAGTGCCAAAAACTTGATCTGTCCTGAAAATTATGCTTTAATTTGGTTTTCAAAAATATGACCAAAATCTTGACCCAATTTATTTTAAGTATTTAATGTGTAAAATAGAAATATTATATAAAATATATTAAATACTTCACACACTAGGAGTTAAACGCAAGTGTACTTATTACTTCAAGTAATATTGGGCTTTCTTTAAAAACCCCAGTATCGATTCCACCTAGAAGCGCGGTAAGAAATACCTTAGGCTAATTTTAGTCTGCTACTATTAATTCTTAGTTTGGAAGATGGAAGTTTTTATGATAATAACATAAATCATAATATTCAAACTACAAAAAATTAAAGTAAGAAAGAAAAGTTAAAATGGGTTTAATGAATGCTAACAAAAAAGTAACTAAAAGAACTAAGTTTACTAAAGTAATTTCTAAACTTCAAAGTTAAATTTGTTAAGACTAAACAAAGTTTTTGTGACGAAGAGTTCAAATTTAAGAAAAGATCATTCCCCTTTGCAATGAGTATTTGGATTATGAATAAATTAAAATCATTTGAAAAAATATATAAAAACGGTTATGTGTCAAATAGGAACAATCATATTCTTTACCCTTTTTCAAATATATAAAGAACATTGACTAATCCAAAAATTGATCTCTAATTCTGTGGTTAGGCTAGGAGGATACCGGCTACCACTCCAGAGCTCCCACTACTCCCTCACCTGAGGGCTAATAATCTCGCATCAGTTTCCAATCAACTGGACCAAATTGAGGATTTTAATCTGTCACCTTAAAATATCCAATTTTGCATTCAATAAAGTATATTTCTCTATTTATTTGCACTCAATCCCATAGATGAAATACTCTTTCATGAATTCAAATGTGATTCTCTCCATATTGTAGAAATTATAGCCCTTTTGGAACATATGTTTCTCAACACATTTTAACATTTCAATTGGCTATATCAAAATGTAAATGAAGATCGGAGTTCAAATTATCACAAATCATTAACTTTTAAAACCGTATAAAATAAAATCAATTCTTCACAAAACCATATCTCAAAGTAGGGAGAAGAATTAAAAAGACTACTCAAAATTCATGAGAAGGATACGACAAAACACAGATTTCATATATAAAAATAAGTTTACAAAATAAAGAAAAAAAAAGAACATAACTTATCTCACAATCTTTCCCAGTCAAATCTCTAGAAGTTCCCTTCAAGCCTTTTTCACCTTACAAGCAACCTCAATTCTCTCCTAGAAATATAATGAAGAAGAAATTTGTCACCTTCCCTCTCCTCTTACAATTCTTGAAGAAAATCTCCAAGCCCTTGACAATCTCTCTCTTTCTCTCTCTTTTTTTCTTCTCACTCTCACGCCACACACACACACACATGCACACTCAAAACTCACGCTCAAAACTCCTTTTCAAGCCCTAAACTTCCCTCTCTCTTATAAAAGGTCGTCTTCTTTCAAAAAAAATTCAACATTTCCTCCAAAATTCTATCCAAAAATCAGCTCTTTTGAATTCAAAAGACTTGTCCATTGATCCAAGAGACATACCCCTTCATAAAAGAACCTTCCAAAGTGTCTAGATGCATTGAATCACTCCATGGGGTAGTTAGAACAAGTGTCCCTTTAAAAATTCACGCAAAATTCATTTTGAACTGCCAAAAAGTTATCTCTGACGCATCTTGCGCCACCCTGCAGCAGCTCCACTGTCTTGCTTTGGCTCCGTTTCAGTTATGTTTCGCCCCATTTTACTTATGTTTCTCTTCTAACATATATACCTACAAAATAAGCATGAAAATAAAATTTCTTTAAAGTGTAATTTCATTCAAAAATATTTGAGAAATGTATAGTAGATTAACCATAGAAAGACATATCAAAATGTATCAAGTCAAAATTTTCTTTCTTGCTCGTTTTTACTCCAAATTGCACCATTTTTGCTTCATTTTCTCCAAAAATTCTTTTCTTGTACCAGAAACCAGAAATATACAAAATATCCTCCTTTAAAGTGTAATATCATTAAAAATAATTAAATTAAGCATAAAATATATATGAAAAAGCAAGTAATTTTTAGGCGTATCGGTTTCATTTTTATAATGTATTTGATCTTAATAGGGCCAATCTCAATGCCCATGTGTCGGACTATTAAGCACAAAAGTTTCCTGCAAAATACACTGATTGCATATTTCAACAGGTTCATATTCATATCATATTTCTTGAGGCATTCGAAGAAGACCCTTAGATCTGAAAAAAGATGATATTCTTCAGAACGAGCCTTGACTGCTTCATCGTCGATATAACATTCAACCTGTTAATGTAGCAAGTCGTCGAAGATATGTATCATGGCATGTTGGTATTCACCCTAACATTTTTCAAGCCAAATGACATGAACTTGTAACAGAAGATGTCGATAGGCGTATGGAATGACACTGCCCTTTCTTTAGGACCATCTGGCTCTAGTTATAACCAGACAAGCCATCCATGAAGAAAATATTGCATGTGAAGAGGCAACATCTACCATTAACTCTGGTATAGGCATTGGAAAGTCATCTTTCAAGTTGGTTTTGTTTAGTTCTAGAAAGTCAATGCAAACTCAGATTTATCTACTCTTCTTGTGAAATGGTATGATGTTTGCAAGCCATGTAAGATATGAAACCTCCCTAATGAAGCTAACCTCAATGAGATTTTTGGTTTCTTTGATAACCATCAGCTCTTTCTCGGGTCGCATTCTCATAGGTATTTAGTTAATAGGAATAATGCTTGAGTCAATAGATAGATTATAAACAACCACTTTCAGCGTTAGGCCGGGCTTTTTGGAATATCTCCATGCAAGGCTGTCTCGAAACTTCTTGAGAATCTCAATGACCTTGCCAGCCATAGAATTTGATAGAAGTTTGCTAATGAATGTGGGATGAGGATCATCAACTGTACCTAAATTGAACTCAATCAATGCATCGAAGGTCCAAGAAACACCGTCCCCTAGTTTAGGAGGAGCATTTTTAACTTTGACCTCCTCATCATGAGAGGTAAAGATCTCATAGTTATGGGACGTAGAAATCATCCTAATCGTTGCATCGAGGATTTGGTATCACCCGACCTTTCTACATATCCTAGGTCGGATCTCTTCTCTGGAGATTTATTTTGCTACATAGCTCTGCATAACTTTGTTTGTCAAAGAAACCTTTTTTTGGGTAAGAACCCATTGTTTAACATTTTTAAAATGAGTGGCAAACAATAATAATAAAGTGATATGTCATCTACTTATTCATTCTCATCGTTTAAAAACATTACATTTCCATTAAATACATGAGAATTAACTTTGTAAAACAAAATGTCTTTCTCCTTAAACTTGAATCTAGGAGGTACGTAAAAGGTCTTGAGATATTCAATGGAAGAAGCTTCGGTAGCCATCAGATCCTTGCAATAGACTCACGGTATCGGATCTATAGTCAGTGCTTCATCTACCAAAAATAACTAGGAAAAAGGAGGGACCATGACCGTTGATGGTAAACAGAGGATTCCCTCATTGATGTCATCTTGACTATTTTTTTTCAACCGAAAAGGCTTCTTATACCTTTAAATCAATGTCAGATTTGCCACTTATCCTTACCTTAGAGGTTGGCAGAGCATGGAGCATTTACTTCTTTGCCTTTGACCAGGTGAGAGCTAGAAAAAAGAAGGGCTCATGAAATTCCCACTGTACTCGAAGTTGGTAGAGATGAATTTCTATGAGTGACATAATATTTGACATCATCATATATACCAACCTCATTGATGAGAAAGGCTGGATATCACTTAGGATGGGGAACTCTTCTCCTTCGTGCATGTACTTAATGCACTGGGGTAGAGTCAAAGGTATTATCCCATACTCATGAATCCAGGAGCGTCCGAGCAAGGCTCTAAAGGATGTGTTCCCCTTGATGTTGTGGAACTTGGCTTCACTTTTGAACTCCCCAAATTGGAGAGGAAGGGTTATGGTCTTGAGTGTCATTTGCCTCTTCTCGTTAAGACCATTCAACAAGTTCTTCTTGGGGCATGGTCTCCGTGTGCCTAATGAAAGAAAATTGAGGGTGCACATGCTAATGATGTTAACGAATATGCTAGGACCAAGAAGTATATGGTTTAGAGGTGTCTTGTATATCATAACTATCACATACAAAAGACGGTTGGGGCTTTAGGTGACTAATAAGTCATCCTCAAAAAAGCTGACGATATCTATCTCTTGTAGTGTATCCGCCTCCATCCTTTCCTCATTGTAGTAAGCGTGAAATACTTCATGCTTTAAAAGAGCTTTAACCAAAGTTTTCTTCAATTCAGGGGATAGAAGGTGATCATCAAAGATGCTTAATAATGTTGACAACCTCTTAAGGTGTGCGAGCATATTTTAATCCACCATGCTAGGAGGACTTTTAGCTCCCTTGCTCTAGACAGAACCTCATGTGGATCATTTACCTCTTGAGTGATGATTTCCTTCCCCTTATTGCTAGAAGTGGGCTTAGCCACCCTCAGAGAAAGGAGTTTGTCGCTTCTCAAGAGGGCCTCCTAAACATCCTCACAAGGGGAACCAACGGGATTGTTCCTTATGTATGATTCATGTAGTGGCTCTATGTAAGGACCTTGAGAAGCAAACGTCTCACCTACATCGTCTAACAAATTGCTTAGATCATCATGTATGCGGTAATCACCATCAAAGAGAAAAATAACGGGTATTTGCTCCTCTCCTTCACTATGATCATCCGTGTCAAATTCATGAGAGCTAACCATATAAGTAGAAAACACAAAAAGGTACTTAGAAATGTCTTCCTTCATTTGATTCATAAAAAGTACAAAAGGCATTAGAGGGAACGGGCTCCTACTTTAAGCTCACATTTGCAAATGAATAGAAGAGAGTACATCAGTAGTAAAATATGTAGTAGACGTGGTCGGAATGACTGCAACAACTTTGGTTGATCCTCTTCCAAGAGGATTCTCCAAGCTTTGCTCCAAAATCTAAATTTCTTCTGTCGTGTAATGGGCTTCAAGCCAGTTCTTAAATATGTAGCAATCTTTAGTTGCATGACAAAGAAACATATGGTATAAGCAGTAGTTCGGTTCTGCAGACTTTTCCACCTCATCGAGCTTTGCATACACAGCTTAATGAGATTTTTAAAGATCTTCTTAATGCAATCTGTTTTAAAAGAATAGGCCTTAGGTTGCTTTTTCTCATCGGGTTGAGTCTTCCACTTCTGAGATGATGGGCGAGCTTACTCTGTGGACATAATGGGTGTTTTGTAACCAATTAATTTCCTATTCTTATTAGCTTCCATTACCATTTGCCAATGCACATTAGTCCATAGCATGAAATGTTTCCTAACTAATATCTTTTTATGTTTGCAGTAGACCAACTTCGAACATCAATAACATGACACCCATCATTGCCATAAGTTCACACAAGACAACCCTTAACATGAGGGAGTCATTGACTAACATCTTCGACATTAGCATTCAAACAACATATGCAAATGTCCAACTCGCAACGCCCCATCATCACCCTCTGTCAATGCTCATCATTTCAAAATATTTGCATTGTAGACCAACGACACCCATAATCTACAATCAGCTAGTGTCTAATTCATGAATTTTCAACTCCTGAAACGTGTCATTTCACTAATTACTAGGAAGGATATACCCTTTTAAGTTATAACACTAAATTTCAACTAGATTAATACGTAAGATCCTATAAATTTTCACTTTTTTTTTTATTTTCCACATACAAAATTTTTTTGTATGTGCAAATTTTTCATTTCTACTTGCCTTTATGTAAGATTGTCCAATAAACTATGACATAAGTCTAAATCTATATCATCACTTATTTCAATTATACAATTTAAATATATAAATTTTATTTAAAGATAAAATATGACGAGAATGGAGTTTTCTACACTCATAAAATACATATTGAGTGCTCGTAAATAAGTGGTGGTAAATTGATATATTAACACCTTAATATTGTACACATAAACAGGTAAAAAGAAATTGACAAAAATGGCAGCAAGAGTTTTTTTATGCGGGAAGCTTGAAGAGCAAAAATCATAGAGTCAAGCCTAGTTAAAATTATTTAACTATGCATATGTGGGTTGCAAAACTATACTGATACTTGAATAGCCGGAAGTAATATGCACAAGTGGCATGTGACTTTCGCTAGGGAAATGACATAAATTATTGAGGAAGTGGTAGTGACATGGCTGTTGTTAAGAAAAGTTGATGATGGGGGTCGTGTCCCATAAAATATGTTAATTGTGTCTTTGGCAGTGGTAGCCAAATGACGATGGTTGAGAAGTGGTGACGATGGTATGACTGTGGTTGGGTAGCGACGATTCGACAAGGCTGCAGCTCAACGACTGTGGTCGAGCAGTGGTGGTCCTGCATTGGCAGTGGCTGGATGGCGGAGGCCGGGAAGTATTAGTTTGAATATGACGGAGGTTCGATAGTGGCCGCGCAGTAGCGGTCTGGCAGAGGCAGTGACATGTCAACAGTGGTCTGGAAGCAACAACAGTGGTTTGGCGATGATAATGACTTGACAACGGTGGGTCTAGTGATGTCAGCGACCGGCCGACACTAATCGGGCAACGTTGTTCCTGCTGTGGAGATGACCAGCCATCGAGGGACCGACAGTGGTAGAGCTTATGAACTCTCACGAGCTTAGAGCTCCTTCAAATTCCTCCTCTAATTCCAGGTCTCAAGTCCCCTTTCATGAAGGGAATGATGGTTTATTTATAGATTTTGTGAGTGACATACTCTATAAATACCTTATGAATATGGACCACTTCATCTGAAGGGTCAGAGTGATCCTTTGAGTGGACAGTATTATAAGAGTATTTGTGTGCCCTAATAATTTCATAGTCGAGTAATCTTACACTCTTGGGATTTGGCTCGACCGTACACTCGCTTTGACTATAAGCTTCTCAGAGTTTGAATTCATTTGACATTCAATCGTCAATTCAAAGCCTTTAGTTGTACCTAAATGGCTTGATCTAGGCTTTATCGAACTCGGATCAAACCAATTTTGTCTTCATTGGGATCGCCTTGTTTAGACGGTCTATTTGACTTTAAATTTGTTAAAATTGGGGCACCAGATGATCTTGAATTTGAATTCAAAACGTATATTGTTTGAAATGCTATGAGATTCATGCACGACTAAAATAAATATTTGGGAACATTTCAATATCATTTTTAACTCTCGAGGGAAACAATGGCTTGGGTCTTTATCTTAATGAAAAGTATTATACTCTTCAAGGCAATTAACACAATCAAATTAATCCTGTTTTCTTACTCCAAGTGCTCATAAATTCAGGCACAAGTATATTTACAAATCCAACACCTAAACTTTAATATTTACATATATATCATTCAAATCCTAGACATCACATTATAAATATTACTAATATTTACTTTTTAAAAGTATAATACAATTTGCATGCGTAAATTTATAACACCAAAGCGTTACAAATGCAAATATCAAATCTTTGGCGTTAGACATGTAAATACATAGGAGATGTGCTGTACGTAGGGCTGTCAAAAAAGCTTGTTGTTCGCGAACAGTTCGTGTTCGGTTCGTCAATGAGTTTGTGTTCGATTTGTTCGATAAGTAGACGAGACGAACATGAACAAATTTTTTTCGTTCGGTTAGTTAAATGAACCAAACACGAACAGTGATGCATTCGTTCGTGTTCGAATTGTTATTGTTCGAAATATAAAATAATTTAAAATAGTTATATATAAAAAATTTATGATATTCAAAAAATCAAATTTTATAAATTATAATATATAGTAAAATAATAATAATAATAATATATTAATATACTATATTAGTAATATACTGATATATATATTATATATTTATATAATATAAGTTGAATAATTAATTTATATATATTAATATTAGGGATGTCAAACTGGCTTGTTGTTTGCGAACAGCTCGTGTTCGACTCGTTCGTTAAGAAACGAACACGAACAGTTACTTCACGAACAATTTCAAACACGAGCTTATTTCAAACAAACTAAATTTCAAACGAACCGAACACGAACACAAGCTCTGTTTGTTCGTGTTCGGTTCGTTTAAACCCCTAGCTGTACGTAAGTGAATTTCCCTCTTGTCTTTCATTGCTTCTGGGCATGCCCTTAGTAGTGACTTGGCTTTAACTTTATTGAGGATAACATAACATTATGACCAATTTGAAAATATTTTAAATTTCATGATCCTCTTCCAAATTATAATAACAATGCGTCATTAGTAGTGTCGGCCTAACCGCACTCCAACCCCATTGTTTAATTGGGAGTGCATCATGCACTCCTTCGGAACCTCTACTTTTGTCCCATGCCAAGACTTAATTAATTTGCATGAATGATTTGTTTAGTTTTCTTATGTGGATTTGTGCCTTGATGGAGTTAGGACGGCTGACAATTTGATGGTTCAATTCAAGCTTATGTGAGTGGGACTTGCTATTAAATTCGTTTAATGAATGGTGGATTTGAATTTAGAATTAGTTTAATTTTGAGTGATGTTCAAGTCATTAGAAACTTTATTTTTATAAATATATATTAAGATTTGAATCATCTTCAAGCTATTATCATAATTAGTGAATTTTTTATAGCAATGATTCATTCATCTTTATATATATATATATATATATATATATATATATATATATATATATATATATATATAGATTGATTGTGAGAAACTTTTTTGAAGTTTTTGGGGAAGAATGTATACATCATGGGGAGGATTTGCCAAATTTTAAACTAGGAAGGATATGAGTGGCAATGTTGGCTGAAATTGCTGCTCACTAATTTTTTACTCTACCAAAGAAATGATATTTTTATGTAAGAAATTTATGTGGGTTGGTAAGATGTCATCCATATTCACATATAATTTTAAGAGTTTTTTAATAATAATTGAAGCAAAATTTTTCTAATGTTGAAATATCATGATATCATCGTTATGGTAGCTGAAGATTAAAATATTTCAAAAAAGCAAAATGGAAGAAGTTTGTAATATATATTTGGGATAGTTACATGAAAAGCTTCTGAAATATTGCTATTTGCAAATTTAGCACACTAGTCATATTTCTGAACTATTGAAATAATGTATTTATGCTTGCCACAATCTAATAATTGAGAATTTGATGAATATGACTAAGTGAAATTTTGAAAAATGTATAAAAAGAGGTGCTAGATAGGGATCTCAAAAAAGCTCGTTGTTTGTGAACAGTTCCTGTTCGAATCATAAGTTAAGCTAGAGAGTCGAACACTAACAAATTTTTTAAGCTCGAATTATAAATGAGTAGAACAATAATAACCCTTTGTTCAATCTCGTTTGGCTCGTTTTGACTATAAATAAATAGTTTTTTTTAAAATAATTATATAATTTTTATGCAAGAAATTTTATCTCTTTATGTATGAATGTAAATATATACATGGGTCAGTTGGTAGAGCATCTGCTTCGGTGGTAAGTCTCCTCTGGTATGTGGTTCGATTCTGCCCGCGTGTAGGGTGAGGTACTCGAATTAAAGGCACATTAGGGATGGTCGGGT
>NEWO01000030.1:201552-238391 GCA_003013225.1 Phalaenopsis aphrodite
AAGTTATGAGTTAAGAAAATAAATAATTTAAATTATGAGTTATAAAAAATAAATAACATAAGTTATTAAAATAAATCTGATCAGCTATTAAAATAAATGTGAGCCACAAATAAAAATTTAACACAACCAAACTCTACAGGGATAACACATCGACAATATCATTAGCTCACAATCGAGTTTTCCATACACACATAAAGCATACGGCGTCAACTACCGCTTTATTCGTGATCATTCTATCTACAACAATATGATCTTCAACATATTATGATCGAAGACCAACCAGCCGATCTATTCACAAAATATCAATTTATTCGTGATCATTCTAATTCGATTTCTCATGCGCTTTTTGGCCCCATGATGAGAGCCTGCGTCATGTGCCTAAAATTTCAGCCCCCCGCTCCACAATAGAATCAAACCCTTAACCTGAGGGGACTTACAGTGACCCCACCACCAACAGGCCTAAACTTGCGGTACACATTCTCATATATATATATATATATATATATATATATATATATATATATATATATATATATATATATATATATATATATAGAGAGAGAGAGAGAGAGCGAGAGAGCGAGAGAGAGAGAGAGAGAGAGATCCCAATCTAATTAAGAATTTGAACACCAATATTTTATCATATTACAAATCTCAAATCTCATACCATACAAATAAGAGAAAATATTAGGACCCTGCAACGCAATTATGGACATCGAATATAAGTATGTATGCACACAATCTCTCCCAACACTCTCTCACCTACTAATATTTCCTCCACATATATCACCAAGCCATCACAACATCATAACCATCATCTTTACACACGGTCATAACCATCAATTTAAATTTGCATAACACATACATGCATCTACCATTCATACCATATATAGATACGTATTCTCAACACTTGCTCCAGATCAGTCTGCCACGTCAGCTTTTTTCTCCTCCAACTCCTTCGGAGTATCAATCTCACCCTCCAACTCAGCCGGAACTTTCACCTCCTCCGCCGCCAGACTCGGCTCTGCTTCGGCGGCGGTCGGCGCTTCTTCCTTTTTTTCCTCTGTTTCATTCTTCTCTTCTATTTCCTCCGCCGCCAGTTCGCTGACCAGCGCCGCATCTTTGACTACCTCGGGAGACACCTCTTCTTCGTGCTCCTTGATGCCTCCAGTATCTTCGGACTCGGGAAAGTCAACGACGGCTTGGGTGGCTTCGATCTCTTTCAGGGTCTCCTTGGCGGCGGCCGTGGGCTCTGCAATAGCGGGGGATTCCGGGAAAGTCGGAATTTCCGGGGTAATGGGAAAGGTCTCAACCTCAGCTGCTGGGGTTGATTCCACCTGTTAAAGAAATTACCTCAAGGTGGTTGCTTTCGTTCAGATATGCAATGATAAAAATCTCATCTTTCTCATCACATATAAGGCTGTTAAATATTCGTTTTTGAGCTGATTTTGGGTCGGCTCAAAATTGATTCAAAAAGAATTCTACTCAAAATATAAGATTGTAATTTAGCTCGTTTATTTTGATGCAAGCCAAAATTTGAATTAATTTTCAAGCAATTATGAATCTTGGAACTAAATTTGTTAAATTTATAGCTTTAATATCATTAGAGCTGTTAATAAGCTGATTTCAAATCGGGCTGGCTCTGCTCATTTTCGATCTGATCTTGATCCAAACTAAAATTGAAATCAAATTTTCCGAATATTAATGATTTTGGAGCTAAATTCACAGCCTAATCACAGAAGCACTTTCAAGCCGAACTAATTAATTGGTGTTTAACAAGAGAAAGAAGGAAGATACTGTATATTTTTGCCATAACAACATCGTCTAAAGTAGCTTATAATTATCTATGAAGGAAACAAAAGAGTATACTTAACAGAAAATTAACTGTTCGAATTACTATAGATGAGGGCTCGAATTCAGCCCTTTAATTTAAAATATTTTATTTTATTTTAATTAGTGAAATCAGCGGTATGGAAATGGAGGGAGGGGCTCACCTCAACGCTGGCCATGGGAAACCAACAGTAACAAGAAGCGAGGATCAGAGAGAGAGAGAGAGAGAGAGAGAGAGAGGAATCTGTCCGTGAGAGAGGCAAAGAATGTTTTGAGAATTTATAGCCAAAATTCCTAATGCGTCCAATTATCCTGCCGACATATCAATCTTTATCAAGCTTATTGCATCATCTATTATATAGTTTGCGGTTTAATTAAAAGATGAGAATAATTTGATTATATATATATATATATATGAATAGACACACACACAAAAGTTGAAAACTCTATTCTGAGCTAGTTCTACTGAGCTTGAATTTGAGCTCTCTATTATATGAATGCATGTGAGTGGATTTGATGATATTGTTGGTTTTCAAAGTCAAACTTTTAAACGCCAACAAAAAATGGAGGAAATTTTTTAGTCCTTGACCCCCTCTACATTTTCTGGTTTAATTTATAAGCAAATACATCACACTTTTCTGAAAATAAAACTAACTAACCACTTAACGGTTTTCCTAACCACCTAACCACAAAACGGTTTTCAAAACCTCCTAATCCCCATGAAAAATGTGTAAAAATACATAAACAATTTCTAGAGACAACTAGATTAACACAACAGATATGTGAACACAACAAGCATGAACAGCCAACCATTGCACTGTCAAAATTGCATTTATTCATATAGATTTTCGTTTTCTTCTATTGTTTGTTGAGCGTTGTTAGGTAAATTTTAATTAGAAAAATCTCATCTTTTGTGTATTATTTAGAACAGCCATAAATTAGTACAATGAATATTTTATTCATGTTTCTTTGTTTGCTCATATTATGTTATTCTTCTAGTGTATTATTGAAGGTTATAAGGTCAAGAAAAAGGCTTTTTATTTGAATTAATATTGTTATTAAAGTTTCTTTATTTTAAATAGATTATTATGGATTTTTTGAGTTTAAACTCTCTAATGATATTATTTGTGAAAAATATTATTAAAATCTTGATTTAAATCACTACTGAGTTTTCAACTTACGCTCTTTTGTTAGGTTCTGTGAATTTCTTCCAAGGCCTAACAAGCGGGAAGTGACACCTATATTTGACTCGATTTGATCCTGATTCTCGTCAAAATTAATTTAAAGATCAGCACAAGTCAAAATTTTGATTAGTAGACCAGCTTGATACGGTCGCAATCTATTTAACTTTATTATTGTTCTTCAAGTTACTTGCCAACATGCTCAACAATAATTTCTTCATATCTTCTTAAGTTAATGATACATATTCAATTATTTTTATTAGGTATGAATCTTACTACAACACTCGAATTAAAATTTATTAGAATTAAATTCACTATCTTTCACGATTCAATTTAGAGCCCGTTTGATGCAGCTTATAAGTGTATTGTGTTTTTTAAAACGTCGTCTAATCGTTTGGTTTACACGTTTTTTAAAATGATGTCTGTCGCGTTTGAATTTTTTACACTAAACGCAGGTCACGCGTCAACCTGCTGGCCACATTTCAGCATAAGTTGTTTATCATGAAACACACAAGCTTCCCAAAAAGACCCAGAATAAGCTGCTTAGTCTAATTTGTAATAATTTGTAATGGGGCGTTTTAATGAAATGACAGGCTGCTTGTGGGGCCTACAGATACGGACAAGAGGGAAGTCGCCAAACAGACCCGACCGCCCATGAATAGTTTCAACCAAATCAGTCACATCGGTTCTCAGAAATCATAAATTAAATCCTTATAAATAAAAAAAGGGGCAATTACAAACATAGCAATTGAAGCATTGCTATTTACAAACTAGCACCTTTTCAACTTTATTTTAAATTTTAACCCAAAACGATAAAATTCACGGTAAAATTTAAAAGCATATTTTTACATTTTATCAAATTCTCAATAATTTAGCCATGACTTGTGAAAATGCATCGTCGGTTCAAAAATTCAAAAAATTTATATGGATGTTAGTTTTGTAAATAATAATGTTTCGAGTTCTATGTATGAAATTATCCTCTCTGATTCTTATTGTTTATTTTCATCAAATTCCTAAATGCATTGATTCGGCAGTTAAAAAATATAATCTAGGGGCTACATTTGTAAATAATGATATTTCTGCTGCCTTGTATGTAAATAATACATGTCATATCTTATTTTTGTGATTTTGAAGAGTTGTGAATTTAAATTCAAATTCACAAGATCTTAAACCCATATAGCGTATATGATGAGAGTCTAAACCCTCAATTAGTAGGCTAAACCCAGATTTTTATTTTATTTTTAAAGTTCGAGCAAATTTAGGGTCCGTTTGGGGCAGCTCGTCGTTTGGCGTTTTTGAAACCACCGCCTAACCATTTGGTTTGCACATTTTTTTGAAAATGTTGTCTGCCGCGTTTAGGTTTTTTACACTAAAAGCATGTCGCGGGTCGACCCCAACGTACAAGCTGCCCCAAACAAACTCTTAATCTCAAGCATATGCATACCGCATATGCATATATGTGTGTTGCTCTCTTTATCTCCGTGCATATAAATAGATAACAACTAATATTACACACTCACACTTATACTATTTGGCATATTAGCCTTAATAAACATTGATTGAGTTATAACTTTTTTGAGTATGTCAAAAGCGATTAAATGCAATATGATTAAAGTTATTTTTAGATATACTTTTTCAAAAAAATAAGAACTTAGAGACCAATAGGGATTATTTTTATTATTTTATTTTATTTTGTTTATGTCTTGATTTAAAGCAAAATTTATTTACCAAGCTAAACACATATTAGCTTGTTCTAAAAAAAAGCTAATTAGTTTTTAATTATTTTTGGCATTTTAAAAATAAGTTGATTTGTTTTAAATTTACAAAATAAAATATATAAAACACATTAAATATAAATATTTTAATTAAAAGTAGAAATTTTTTTTAATTATTCTAAACAAACTTTTAAGTATTTTCATAATGATGAATCCATCGCTTAATAATTTATAAAATTGCACGATTACTCTCCTTTTAATCTCTTCACAAAAATACATGTGCAAACAATATTATGTGCATGATGCTTGCCTATTTATTTATTGAGAAAAATGGGGCTTGTATGCAGTCAAATATATTAAGAGGAAATTATATACATAACATAAAATTATTATGATATTGGATCTTAATTTGTCAGTGAATTACACGCAAGAAAAAACGTAACCCTTTTATTCATTGAATGACCCCCTATTTATGGAGAAATGAAGTATCATGTGTGAATTTATGTGTCCCTGCTTTAATAGGGATTGTACATATTATTATAGGGTATTTTACATAGGTGGGCTCAGGGGTCTGGTGGCTCTAAGGATAGGCTAGCTAGAGAGGCGAACGTTTTGAAAAAGCGTTGTCGGTCAACTAAGCTAGAGAGATCACTCAATTTGCCTGCTCTGGTAGGACTATTGATCGGCTAGGTTTGATGCTACTCGTTGGTTGGATCCTTATTGGAAAATGATCAGAAAGGTTAACTTGGTTGGCTAAGTGGAGTTGATCGTTTGATCTAGTCTAATCATCGACTCTCAATCCTCAATAAGGAGCTTCTAATGACTAGGCGTAGCTAGTATATCGGGTAGAAGGTGAATCACCGTAATCCTATAGGTAACCTCCCTTAGACGAAGAGATCTTGGGGTGATGGATGAGATTCATCTCACTGATTTTTTTATGATATTTGAGGAGGCTACTAAATACCTTTAAGGGAATTGTATGATCCAAGGGGTTATCTTAACCCACAAGTTGGTTTCATCGAGGGGATGTCCTGGTTTCTTCTGTACTTGGCTACCAGTTGAACTACTATGTTCAAACTGCTTGGCTGCCTTGATTAATTTTGGAGTTCATGCTTTTGATCGAATGCATGAGCCCCAAGTCTCCTATCAGCATGCCCCTTTTTACAAGTATTTTCATGTCTGTGTAGTTAAATCTCCTCAAGATTCATGTCATATTTTTTTTTTCATATACATATTTAATTTTTTGAGTCTCTTGTTTTTTAAAGTTGTTTTTCGATAAGAATAAGAGAATTTAATATAAAAAGTAAATTTTATTTATGACAATTCAATAATTTATGGGTTTGAACTCATGAAGCCACAGATGAGGATAGCCTTGGTATTAAGTCCCGTGTGGGTGAGTTCCTCCTTTGGTCATCTAAGAAGGTTACCAGGAAACCCTAAGGTTAAGTGCTAAGTCCCCATGGGGAGTGGAGAAATCCTCACAAAAGTGAGGTCAACAACAGGTCACCGAAACCCAGTGTGTTAACTTTTTAACCTTAATTTACTTGTAATATGAGCCGATAGAATGTCTAAATCCCTTGTGATCTAAGAATTCTAGCAGTCGCCTAGAAAACCAATTAGGTTAACAAATAATAGTCTAGTAAAATAAACATTTTGTCATAGGAAAACTGCAACATATATAGAAAAGTAGTGGATTCTTGAGAAATGTTGCATGGTTAAGCCGTGTTAACTGTAATATGATTTCTAATAGGGGTGTCAATTCGAGTCGGTCGGTTGGGTGGGTTCGGGTCCTACTTAAAAATAACCCGAATAGTAAACGAGTCGAATTCTTTGACCAAAATCCGACTCAAAAAAACTTTTGGGTCAACCAGAACCCAAATAATTCGAGTCATGTTGTGTGTCGGGTCAATTTTTTACACCTAGGGGTTAATTTAGGTCGACGGGTCGGGTTCAGGTCCGATCCAAATCGAGTCAACCCGAACTTAGATTTTTTCAAGTTGAGTTCGAGTCGTGTTGACGTGTCAGATCAATTTTTACGCCCCTAACTTCTAATTCTTCTGTGACCGAGACAAATTTTAAAGTGTCCCCACATTCCTTGTCCTGCAATCAACCTACGCCTTTATAAAGACACGCATTAAAAGTTAAGAAAAGATCTTGGCCTTTTCTTACCAATATAGATACTAAATCGCCATTTGTATGCTTTTGTTCATACACAAATGAAAGATCAAAAAGATTCGAGTTTGAATTGATGATCGATGGGCCAACGATGTGTGCCCCACTGTTGAAAAACAATGTGTTGCCATAAAGGAGAGGTCCAAATCTTCACTAGTCAAGTAAGGCATCAAGGTATGTTAGGTGGAACGTAATCATCATTCTCCTTGTAATTTAACTATTTGTAATGTAATTTTCAGAGAATTGACAAATTATTACATATCTTCTCTATGTAATTTTATCATCCATTATTAAAATGACTCTCTTTTAAGACCCTTTTTATTACTATTATTATTATTATTACAATGAGAATTGTACATGTTCTTACCTTATTTTGGAAATTATACCTTTCATTCTTATTGTTGAGTTACATTACAAGTTAAACTTAAATTATTTTTCAAAAATTTCATGCATCTTTCATATTGCCGGATGTTAATTGTGTTCTTTAAAAAATGACATAAGAGCATAGAGAATCTATCAAATGTATCATCAGTCATCAATATTTAATACTAGTTTTCGTAGGTTTAAATCATTTCTTCGTGTTCTCAAGGTCATGAGGACCTCGATAAGGCTATTATTTACTAAAAATATATTTGTATTATCACCCAAACGAGTTAGAGCTTTGAAGAGCTTCTCGTCTACAAAAAGATAGAACAATGCAACACATGCATAGTTTAACAAGGATTTTCAAGTTATAATGTGTTGTTTATCATCTTTGACTAAATAGGTTTTTTCTTCTATGTTAAAAATATTTGAGAGAATAGAAACATATGATCTCACTCAGATTAATCCCCCTTTTGACCCAACCATCTCGTATTCTTATAACTCATTGAGTTGAATAATTTACTCCTGGATAGCTCAAATAGATACAATCTCAAACCATTTTGATGAACCGAATTAAACTAATGTTTCGACACACAAGTCATTTTTCCAACTTCCACTTATCCTCAATAGATATTAGGAAATAAACATGCATAGCAGACAATTCTTATGGATTTACACGTCTCGCACCTAAACTTTCACATTTACACGCACAACACGTTACCCATGCACAGAAAATAGGATGTTGTGCGTGCAAAAATGAAAGTTTTGGTGTGATATACATAAATCCATAAGAATTGAGTGTAATGTATGTAAATGCCCCAAAATATTGACCACCTATGATTCCCTTTTGAAATCTGTTAAATATATTGCCAAGCTAGAAATCCTATAATCAACTCGAATACAAGTAGATCCCATATGATTGAACTTGAGAGTTTGTTTATTTAGGAAACCTTAATCTTTATAATTAAAATAAATTGTAATTAAATTTAACATTTAAAAAAAAAAATATGCTAAAACATATATTATCAACATACCTTTTGTTTATCTAATGTGTGTTGAGTATATTAGTCAATAATGATAAATCTTTTTATCACAACACATACATTTTTAGCCTTCACCTTTCATATGATAAAATTTAAAATTTCCTCTTAAAATACTTTTAATATATCACCCAAAAAAATTCATTTGATTAAGCAAGTGTATTTTTTTGTATTTAAAAACTTTCAAAATTAAATTTTGGATGAACTCTAATTTTAGTACTTATAATCAAATCAAACAACTTGATAAAATAAATTCAAAGACAGCAAAAATGATCAGATTTCAGTCCCAACAAGCTCAAATCAAGCACTTGAAATTTGATTAGAAGCTCTAAAGCGATAACTTAATTACCAAATAATTCCTAATTTTCATAATTTTATAGTTAAAACAAGCAACTTAATAAGGGAAACCTAACAAACTCAAGATCATTAATAAAAATATTGAAAGAAGCACTTACAATCAAATGAATCAATATGAGCCATTTAATAGAGTATTTTTATTTTTATTTTTTTCAAAGTTTACTAAAATATCGCCCTCAAAAACTATAAATAGAACATCATTCTCCAACAAGGGAGAGAACTTGAAATTAAATTTAAAGAGAACATGGAGATATTAAAAACTTTAAAGCGGTTATGCGATTATCAAACGTTAACAACTACTACCAACTCTTATTTCTTCGATGTTGACATACAACTTACATCACTCGATCAATATCGTCAAATCATCAATATCAAACTAATATCAATTGATTATTACCATCCAATCATTATCATTACAATCATCATTTGGCGGATGCCGCCCAATCACCCTCATTGTCAATCAACCGCCATAATTTGGCCTTCTCTATCCAATAATTATCATTATTTTTTATCACTTTCAATATTCTTTACATATTTTACATGCATATTTAATCAATTTAACTAAGGCAAGCTTTATCATATTTCGCTCGAAAAATCTAGCATGTAAAACATTGTCCAAGGATAGCATGATTATTTTAATATTAAACAAAGAGACAATAGAAGAAAAATGATAACATAGAGAATAGTTTTGTTATATTGCTAAATCTAGTGGCTTGATATAACAGAGAGCAAAATCTCAAAAGAAACAAATTTAAATAATAATTATTACATAGAAAAAGTTTAAGGCCTAGAAGCATAATCCTCAAGGGGTATAAATTTAAACAATAATAAATCGCAAAGAAGCTATAATTATGGGTGATTAAAAACTTATAATCTCACTTTACTTCTGATTCAAGTCTAAAAACAAAGAACGCTTGATTACAAGTCATTATGTGACTTACAAAAGCAGCTGTGTACACTATAATGTGAAATGATGTTTTGTATGTTTTAAATTGTTCAACTTCTTATAATAACATGCATATGTGTGTGAGTAGAAAGGCCGGTTCAAAGGTAAATGATAATCATGATTATTAAAACTTCAGAATTATATGAAATTTACTTGATTTATCATTTATATTTTGGCATATCATTCCTATGGCTAGAAAGGTTTTATAGGAGCTTTTAGCTTAAAAAACATAATGGATAAGTACAAGGCATGTGCAGATGTAAAAGTTAATTTTTTTAATTTTAAAACTTAACCCAACCACATTCTCAGTTTGCCTCCCCTATGTTGTGCAATGGATCGTAGAAGTTGTAGTCACAATTATAGCAGCACCCTCATCCCTCACCTCTCATGTCCGCAACTTCTAATTGCTTTGTGTTATAGACCACCGCCATAATTCTATTTGAAGAACTACTTTTTAAAAGTTTTTTGTGATAATAAGTTATTTTTGACAATCAGATCTATTAAATATGGAGGTCGTACAAAAGTTGTATGTTTAACATTTTGAAAAAAAAACAAAATTTTTATAAATCACAATAGCTCCTTAAAAAGTTGATTTCCCCCACACAACCTTACAACCCCCTTTACAAAAAAATTGTTGCTATCCCAAACGAACTTAGTCATCAGTGGCCTGTCAATTGATGTTCACATCAAGGATTCTCACCGACTCAACCAATTGTTCACCTAGTACACAAAAATGCAAATCGCATATCTCATACTTTTTGTATAGATATAGCACATCGTTTAATCAAACAAATGAATTAGAAGAGCACAAGTAAGATTTCAAAAATAAAAAAACTGCTCAGACAAGAAGCAAATCAAAGCGATCCCGAGAACCCAATAAAAATGAAATAATTAAATTTTAAATTTTATTCTTTATCTTAAATTTAGGTTTTAGAAGTTTGACTTCTAATTGCAGGCATGTATTGATACCTAATTGCTTAAAAGAATAAAGGATAAAATAAATTTATTAAGATGATTAAAATGGTTTTCCCCCTCTAGTCAACCAGTGGCTTTTGGTTCAACTTATGTCTAACTTTTTGGGATTATATGATCTTTCTAGCTCTTCAAATGTTCTAAGGAAAGGGTGGCCAACATCCCCTTACCTTTTCGGGTTTGCCATGTAGGAATTATATGCCATCATTGAAAACAGTAACAACATCCCATATTAATCTACACTTGTGATATAATTTTTCGAATTTCCTTATCAAAATAGAATGTCTTCTGTTTGTTGTAGCTGTTTTATTAGCCTCCAATCCTTCTTCCAAAATATTTCTGTTTTATTTCGATGCCTTGAGTTTATGAGCTTACTGCCATTTGAGATCTTTTTTTGGCTCCAAAGGCATTTACTAATATTTGTATATTTTCGTCTTTTTTTCTTTTAAAAAAACAGTCTATCAAAAGTTTTATACTATGGCATTTTCACAGATGGTAAATTATAACAGAAGTTTACAACAAGGGGCAGAACATCATGAATTATAAGTTTAGATGGGTTTATCTATTATTCTATTTCATCACCAGACAAATTTTCTATCATGACAAGAGGCATGGGTAGTACAACTTCAGTGCCCGACGCTTGGATCCATACACATGCAACTTAATTATACTTTCAGAAAAATTTACGTTTTACTCTCACTCCGATGGTGCTTCTCTAATTAACCACATCCTTTAGCTTCATAAAATTATATCCTCAATCTTTGTTGTAAGGTTCAAGATGACTAAACCCACTCAATTTAAATATCACTTTACTTCTAATCATACTAACTAGGGGCATTTACATACACACCACTCAATTCCTATGTACTTATATATCTAAAACCTTAACTCTAACTTTTACATTTATACAACCCAAATCTTTCATATCACATAAAAATTTCACTATTTTAACTTTTAAAAAGTGAGATACAAATAATCATGCATAGGTAAGATGCATATATGTAAAAGTTGAAGCTTGGGTGTTAAATATGTAAATACACAAGAATTGAGTGGTATGCATACCAAAAAATTTTAAATCGCTTAAAATTACACAACCACTGGAATACCATGTTCATTCTAAAAATTGAAAAATGTTACGATGCTTTTGACAAAGAGAGCTAACGGAAGTATTTCACTGCACTCGTCTCGACTAAATCAATAAACTGTGGGGAAAGCTGGTCCTAGAAATCGTTCATTAAATGATATACTACACTATAGCAACTAACAATACATCAAACTTAATAAAAAAAAACATGCGTGGTTCAGTTAAAAAAATACACTAATATTAATATGAAATAACAAGTATTTCATTGAGCCAACACTCAAAATTTTTGACCCATCATACTTCTCACTGTACACTGTCAGTACAGAGAAACCTGGCAGGGTCAACTTGATTTATTTTAGGAAGCAATTCTATCTACCCATGGCTCTTGAAATTTACATGCCAGAGTAGTAATCTTAGTTGTATAATTTTGAAATAAATTTATCAAATGCTTCCAGCAGGCTTGTCAAAATAGATATGAAAAATAAGATGTGCAGCAAAAATGCTGATTCTACAGATCAATGATCTTCAACAACAATATGGTTCTGTTTTTTTTTTAACGTGCTGAAAGTTAAAAAAACATTCAAGGACATGCAAATGGGGTTATATATACTATAGGATGAACAGCATGCACACTGCCACAAATTATAATTATTTTCAAGAAAAGTTTAGCATTTAACTAACAGCGCCTTTTTTCATTAGAACCAAGAATAGTATTATTGCTGACTCGCAGAGCGGTTGTCTAAAATAAATTGCAAATATTCCTCATCTTCTCCAGACTAGCATCTTACACCTGAAGGAGGAAATCACTTGTTGGCATCTACCATGAACTCAATACAAATTGATCCATGGCATCACCCTTACACAAAAAATAGGGACATCTATATAAATATATATATATATATATATATATATAAAGAATGACCGGAGGATACAATATGAGCCCCCAGCCACCCTCATGTGCCGAACTATTCGAGGACCGCCCTCACTACCGTCAAACTGGCCAGAGGGGGTTTTGAACCGAAGAGGTTGCTCTACCAACAGGTCACGGCTGGCGGCAAAAGAATCCAAACTTTACAATCTATGTATCTAACACCCTAAAATACTATTTACATACCTAACACCCCAAACACATCAATACAACAAACCAACCACTTCCCGTCACTCACATTGTTGTTTGTTTTGACTCGCACAAGCTTCCAGCATCTCAACTACTTCTAATTTGGACACATTATCTCAAGGACACAAGAAGTTTTACATTAATTGCTCATTTGTGTTTACTAGATACTGATGAAGATTCATTAACGATCAAGTTAAATGGAATTAACAAATAGTGGTCTCCATGACAGAGTAACCAATAATTTCTATAATAGCAGAATCATAAACACACAAAAGCACAAGCACTATATGCATAAACTAGCATTAATATAGAAGGGACGACTGAGACAAGTTTTCGGCTTTTTGGCTTTGTGGTCATGGGAGAGGACTGCAAAAGTGGATGAGGAAAGAGGAATTGCAATGAAGCATTCCTTACTCGTTAAAGCAGGAAATAATCACATTTCTAACTCTTGCGAAAGAAGATAAAGGAGATGGGAAATCACAAAAGGAGAAAGAAAGGTCAAAATTCACAGAAGAGGAGCGTTGCAGAAGGAATATTTGAATGGGCAAAAACTTCTTCACTAAGGGGCTGATAGATGGAGTTAATGGCAAGGGAAGGAGTTATGGAGAAGGTAGAGTAACGAAAAGGGAGTATTTGTGATTTATTAAAGAGACTTGGGTGTTATAAATGTAAATAATAAACTTTAGGTGGAGGACCACAGTGGACTTCCTAAAAGCCTTTGAGGTGCAAGCATCTAGGTGGAAACAATAATGGTGCACACCCCAATAAAGCATTGAAAATTAATTATTAAAAAATAGCATCATATTATGCAAGTGAAAAAGGTCTTTCCTAAAGATATAGGCACACACCTAGATAGGGGGTACCTATTTAAAGCAAGAAAATTACCAAATAAATGTTTAGAATTTTATTCATTACTGAGGTACTATACCAAATAAAATTATGATTATTCTATCATATAGTGCAAAAAAGACTTTGGAAAAAATCATATTGATGCAAAGGGTGATAATCCCATAAAGTATGATAATAGGACGTGGTGAAAGTACTTTACCAAATTAGACAAAACAGAAGCAATAGAATTCAAATGACAATGTTATCAAGAGCACAATTTTTTTTTCAATAAGGTGAAAGTATAATTTAGAATTAAAGAGAGCAGAGATGTCAGTTATGATGATAGCTATAGTATTAAGTATTTTAACTCCAATTAGTAATGCATAATCAATACGCTCATATAATCATATTTTCTTTGATTATTTTAAGATTTGATATTAGTGTTATTCTTATTCTGAGATTTTATAAGTTAATACTGACAAACTATGGCAATGACTGATGAATGCTAATTTTAGCATGTTACTAACAAAAGACAATTACTACACATGATAAAACTTTGAAATATAATCATAATCATTAACGTTTGTTTTTATATTATTATTTTTGATTTTCTTATATAAAGTATATGATATTAAACTTCATTGTGATGCTTTGATACATTTCATGTCTTAATTTTTATAGTTATAACGTATTCATGTAATTGCGGTTAAGTTTGTGCTTCATGGCCTGAAACTTAAAAGACAAAAAGTAATAGAGGCAGAACAAAACACAGAGTTTAGATGTTTAGGTTGTCAAGAACACCAAGGTTTTTTTCTTTTTAAAGGAACGTCATTAACAAACAAATGTATAGAATTTTATTCATTAATGTAGTGCTATATTTAGTAAAGTTATGTTTATTCTAACCTAAAATGAAAAAAAGACTTTGGAAATAAACATACTGATGCAAAGGGTGATAATCACATAAAGGATGATAATAAGCCTTGGTGAAAGTATGTTACCAAATTAGACAAAACAGAAGTAATAGAGGCAGAACAAAACATTGAGTTCAAATGACAATATTGTCAAGGACACCATGATTTTTTTCAAAATGAAGGTGAAAGTATAATTTCTAAAGATGGATGCTAGTGATGATGCTATCTATGGTATTAAGTATTGTAACTCCATTAAATGATACATAACCAATATGCTCACATTATCATATTTTATTTGATTATTTTAATATTGATATTAGTTTTACTCTTATTCTAAAATTTTCAAGTGAATGAGAGTAAGAATTCTCTCGTTCCTTAATGATCAAATTACATCTCTCCTCTTCATATAATGAATAAAAGCTAGTCCTACCATTATAACCTAACAAACATAGACCAATCTACAAAGGAAAGAAATACAACGTAATAAGAAAGGAATAAATGAGAATAAATCTAAAATAAGAAACTCATAATTTCACACTCTCCCTCAAGCTGGGGCATAAATGTTATAAAGACCCAACTTGGTAATCAAATCAGTGAAGCTGCCTGCAAGTAGAGATTTAGGGAGTGTCTCTTTCGATTATGGTTGTATGAAATTTCAGTTCAAAAACTGCTGTGAAAAATGTTCTGTTTAGAGACCATTGTTTACTTCTTGCTCCTTCATGTGACAATTTTCCCAGCCATGAGAACAATACCCAGAAGTGGATCTTCTTTCCACGAGTTCACTTGTCCAACAAACATCAGTGTCCACATATACCCTTGTTAACATATTTCTTAAATAATAACCCTCTGTCAGAAGATTTCTTAAGAAACTTTAATATTCTATAAATTATCTTCAAATATTTTTTATTTTTATTGTTTATGTGTTGATTAAAAAACTGACAGAATAAGCATTATCAAGCCTAGTGTGTGAAAAGTAGATAATTTTATCAATATCTGGTATCTACCTTCTTCCACTAATATCTTCTCTCCCTGAGTATAATGATTTGTTGAAATTCATAGGAGTCTCAACTAATTTACACACCCACATTCATGTTTCCTTTAAGAAGACTAGGATGTACCATCTTTGGGATATAATAATACCTGGATGTGGTCACTTCATGCCCATAAAGTATCACAATGCTTCTAGATCCTTACTTTCATATTCAATAGCAAGAGCCTTCTTAATCTTTACAATCGCCGTGTCGTCATTAACTGAAAGGATCATATCTATATAGAAAATGTGTATAGCTTTCTTAACTCCTTGTGTAAGCTTTGTGAACAGTGTATGATATATGTTGCATTGGATATACCCATTAGATTTCGTACTATTGACAAAATTGTCAAACCAAGCCATTGGAGATTGTTTGAGATCATAAAGTTATTTCCTTAGTTTACAAATTTGATGTTTGCTCGAGTCATTTTTCACTCTTAATGGAATCTCCATATACACATCTTCATTAAATTCTACGTTCAAAAATGCATTCATGATATCAAGTTGATGCAATTCACACTCTTTATTCACTGCCAACAAAAAAGAACTCTTAAAATGTTTAATTTAGCCACTGGAGCAAAGGCTCTTAATAGTTTATCCCAAAAGAATGAGTGAAATATATGGCCACTAACCTTGCATTGAACCTCTCAATCATCCCATCTACTTTGCACTTGACATCAAAAACCCATTTGCATCTAACATGTATCTGGAGAAAGTTTTGTAAGGTTCCATGTGTCATTTAGCTCAAGTGTTTGGATCTTTTCTTCAACTATTTTTTTTCATTACGAACTTTAAAGTGTCTCATAAATAGACTTGAACATATACACATTATCAGGATTGCATACAAAGACTTTATAAGTTGATGATAACTTCTCGTAAGTAACATACTACTAGATAGGATAATTCGTGCAATATTTCTTGTCTTCTCCACTGAATTCCACTCCCTTGGAACCACGGAGATGGGTGAATTCAAAGTTGGTTGTAAACAGTCTTGTGGTTGTATATCATTTTTATTCTGCTCAGTAAATTTATTTCTCCTAGTATACACACAAAAGTCCTTGTTGTCAATCTAAGGTTGGATGTTCTCAAGTAATGGAACTTCAGAGACGGGATGGTTATAGGGAATGAAAAAAAGTTGTGATGACTCTAGATCAGTGTGCATATCCAGAGTAGTATAAAAAACAAAATAGATCGTGATGACTTTAGGTTCGTATGTGTATCCAGAGTAGTATCGCTAGCTTGATATTCAATTGGAATCTCCCCTGAATACAAATTTGGGGTAGTAGGGCTGGTTTTCAAAGAAAGCAACATCCATAGAGATACTATTTTTGATAATGGCAGAAAAACACTTATATCTCTTTTTGTTAAAAGCATATCCTATAAAGATATATTTGATGGATTTTGGGTCAGGTTTTGTGTGGCTTTGTTAGTGAATGTGAACATAAAAATACAGCTAAATATTTTTAGAGGAAGATGGGAAAAGAAGGCTCTAACATGATATTTTTTTATCCCAACATCGAGAGGGGCTTTGAATTCAAGGACCCTGCTTGGCATTCTATTAATGAGGTAATTGGTTGTGAGTACGGCCAATCCCAAGAAAATTTTTGAGATATTGTGAGAAAACATTATAGAACTACTAACTTCGAGAAAGTGTTTATTCTTCCTCTAAGCTATCTCACTTTATTACGGAGTTTCAACATAAGAATTTACATTGATGATATCATTCTTTGCACAATAAGGTCCAAGAATAGAGTTGAAGTATTCTTTTGCATTATCAGTTTTGAGAATCTGATTTTTAAATTTGAAATAAGTGAAATCATGTTATAAAATGACTGAAAGATTTGTGCAAGTTCCAATTTTTCTTTCAAGAGGAATATCCAACTAGTTCTAGTGTGGTCATCAATAAAAGAGATCAGTCATCTAGCTCCATTAACTGTTATCAATTTTGATGGTCATCAAATATTACTGTGGATGATAGAGAAAAGATGTGAGGTTTTACACTGAGACTGAGGATCAACATGAGTCCCATGGTGAGTATGTTTAGTCAGTTGATAATTTTCATACTGATAAAATAGTAAATTTATATTGATAAAGAGATGAGGGTATAATTTTCCAACAATGAAACTTTGGATGACCCAGACAACAATGTCATAATAAAACTTGTCTCTCAATAGATTAAAACACAACATACTCAAGAACACTGGACGAGGATGGTGGAGAAGACACTTATGTGTTAAGAGAATAGTTATTCTTGAGCAAGTATTGACATTGATGCAATTCAATACTCTCAATCACCTTCCACGAATCTACCACTGTAATTAACAAGATTTAAAATGAAATTTAGTAAAACGGTTCTAATCATGAATAAGCTTGCGATAGAAAGTAGGTTGTAGTTTAATTGGGGAACATATATCATAGAAGAAAACTGAATATCTTTGAAGACTTTCACTTTTCATTTCCCAACAATCTTGGAGCAAGATCTATCTACAACTCTAAAAAATTTGAATAAAGTGAATGCATGGTAGTTAGTGAGAGCATGGATGTCTCCAGGCATGCAATCAGAATCATCTGTCTATTATTCAAGGTAAAGATCTTCCATTGTCAGCAAGATAGGAGGAGAATGGTGTATCATCAAGCTGGTAGGTCGTTGTAATAATAACAATATAAAAATAATACTAATAATTATCTAAATAAAAAAAATCACAGGTAACGACACCTGCACATGTTCGAGTGAGATGGGAGCGTTAAGATAAGGATTTTTCCGTCTTATTTCATTTGAATTCACACACACACAGAGCAAAAAATAGCGTGAGAGAGACGGGGGGCAAGTGAGCGAGAGAGTGAGGTAGAGGAAGAAGAGAAGGAGAAGAAAGAAGTGTTTGATGAGGAGGAAGGAGAGCAATAGAGGGAGAAGGAGGAAGAGAAGTAGGTTACTTGTAATTAAGCCAAAGAGATAGGAGGGAGCTCTTAAAGTTTTTTTTTACGCACGTAGAAGGCTAGAGCGGCCCTAACTAAGCGAAGAAGAGAGAGGGGGAGGCATTCGTGCCCTAACCGAGCCGCAGAAGAGGAAGGAGAGCTCGTGCGGCTTGTTGGAAGCTTGATCGAGAGCTGAAAGAAGGAGGCGGTGGGTTCTCCCTATCGTGCCACTTGTCGAGAAAGGAGCCAGGTCTTCCAACTTGTGTGGCCCGTAGAGGAATGAGGAGGGGCTCGAGCGGCTGTTTGAGGCTCAAACGAGAATTGTGTGAGGAAGAAAAGGGAATCGCAGAAGCTTGAGTGTAGGAGCTCTGCGTGCAGCAGCTCTGCTTGTGTGAGGGGAGCTCGACCGAACCCGTAATAGGCACAGTTCTGCTCGGCTCGAATGAGTTAGGGAAGGCAAAAGGGTTTAAAAGATAAAGTATTAAATTTATTTAAGTTATTAATTGTAAATTTTGATTCTTACAATCATAGGTGATTGACGAGGGAGCTAATGCAGAAAAAGAGAGGAAAAACTTCAGGTAAAAAAGTTAAATTTGCAAAAATTAATTAATACTCTTCTTATTAATTAATGTTAAAAAAAATTAACAATACTAAATTTAAAATTTAGATATAGATAGCTTGATATTAAATAGGTTTGTAAAAAAAGAAAATGATAAAAGCTTTAACATAAAAATTAAATTGGATATTTCCAGATAGATATATGTATATATGTTTAGCCCGTGCTTATGCATATATATGTATATTTGCAATTTTTTATAGATAAATAAATAGCTAAGTAAAAAAAGAAATTATGGAACTAATGATAAAAAAATTAGAAGTAATAGGAGAGAAGATTAACACTGAACAAGAAGTTAATTACATTTAAATTATTATTATAGATGCACCAAAGAACTAGACTGCCCTGAGGAAAAGATTCCCAAACGACATTGTTGAGGTGGTAATGAGTTTTTATTTCGCAATAGTTCTATTTATTTATGTATGTTTTAATTGTTTCTAGATTTTAGTTTTTTTTTTTTAATGCAAAAGTTTATGTTTCTTTTTAAATGTTGAATGCAAATTTTCTTTTGAAGTTTAAATGTAATATAAAATGAATAAAATATGATATATTAATGTATATGAGAGTCACCCCTGGATGATACTAGCAGAGAAATGCATTGTACCATGCACAAAATAGAAATAAAATGATTGGATGGAAAAAAGTTCAAAATATATTTTTATAAAGAATAATTCTAGACGAGAACTCTCAATTATGAAGTGTAACTTAAATAAATGAAAGAAAATGAAATTTATTTTCTTTACTGCACAGCTTTTACTGTTACCACATTTTACAAAAATATTTTAAAACGAAAATTATTGTAATTTAAGAATATTTACCTACTAAGTAATTTTAACTCAAATCATAGTTGCTAACAATTTTACAAGAAAACTAATTATAGATTAGATGAACCCCAGAGAGAACGTGTACAGGCGTCATGGAGCGTCAGCTGATAGGTATTATAATTTAATTTATTTTTTGTTTCGAATGTAAATGTTTAAATATGAATAATATATTGTAAATATAAGTTTTTTGTATAAAATGGCTCTTTTATGCATTCAGTTTTATTTTATGTTAAGAAATGACATTGTTAGATAGGTTTCCTCTGTCCGACCATCGGTTCTCGCTTTGGTAATTCCAAGCTCACTATGGCACTAAAAAAGTGATCATAAAAGAGTTATTAGGAAAATCATTAATATTTATTAAGACAATTAAAAAATAATTAAATGTTTAAGTTAATAATTTAAAATTTTGTTCTCAGGGCAAATGATTCCAATCCGAAGGATATAGATGAAAATGATAGAGATGTAAGATGTATGGATCAGCAGAATCGGGTGCCTCCAACATGTAATGATCCTTCCTCCAATGGTGATAGCGTCTCTACGGAGGCATTTACTCAAATGATGGCCACAATGACAACTTATTCAAGGTTCTTAGACCCAGACCAGTGATAGTGGAACAACTCAGATGGATAAATATCTAAAGTCGTTCCAGCACATTCGACCACCACTATTCTCAAAAGCATGAGGGCCAGTTAAGGCAAAGAACTGGTTATTGAGGGTAGAGAAAATCATTGAGGGTTTGTCATGTTCTCAGTAGAGGATGTCAAATTAGCTACTTTTGCTTTCAAGAGAGAAGTAGAGAAGTGGTGACAAAACCAGCTTCAGGAGAAGTTTGGCAGGCAACCCAGTAGTTAGATAAAGTGGGAGGACTCTGTGAAGACTTTTCAAAACTAGTTTGTTCCTCTTTCAACCAAGAGGCAGATGTAGGAACGGTTCATCAAACTGGTGCAAGGCGACCTATCCCTTACACAGTAAGAAGTCGAATTCACAATGTTATCACAGTATACACCTCAGTTGATCCCAAATGCCAAAAAAAGTGTCACTGATTTCTCCCTGGATCGAAGGATGTCATTCGACAACCTTTAATTTCACTTGGAATTGATGATTACTCAGTTTGTGTGGAGAGGGTGAGGATGGATATTGATTTACTGGTTACGCAATGGCGTAGAAATTTTCAAAAGATGAGAGTAGATGACAGGTTTAGATCGGGACAAGCCACCCATTCTGTCCAGTCTAGACAGTCTAATACGAAAAAGCCTCGATTCAGCAACAGCGATACTAGTAGTGGCACTGGAAGCAATAGCAACAGTATGATTACTAGTGCCAAGTGTGAAAGGGCACATAGAGGAAAGTTTGTCGGGCACTGTTAGCTCGAACATATGGCGAGGTAATGTCCTACCTTAAGACAGAGACCTCAGGCTGATGCCAGGACTAGTGCTCCATCTACTCAGAGGACTTTGGTAGGCAGAAGATAGCGAAGTCGTACGAATCAGCTCCAGCACCGAGTCAAGACCCTTCAAGGTGTGCAACCATGACTATATGCACTAACTCAGCAGGAAGCAAAGGATTCACCTGTCATCATTACAGGTATGTATTTATTTCAGCAGATTTGTCAAGTATTCATTTATATTGCCAGACTTTTATATTCAGCTTAATATAGGTTTCACATTTTTTCAAAACAATTTGGTCTGAACCTTATTTGATATTGGGGCATCACATTCATTTATCTCTGAAGAGTTTGTGAATTCTAAAGGATTGGAAGCTTTCAGAATCCTCGATATCTTATCTGTTATTCTACCTAATGGGTCTAGCATGATGTAGATAGTTGTGTGAATCTGAAAATCTGCAATAGAAGCTTCAAGGAGAATTTGGTAGTACTACCACTTACCGAGTTCAAAGTGATTCTAGGGATGGATTCACTATTCAATCATTTCAAAACTATTGATTGCTCAAAAAAAAAAAAAGTTAAATTCAGTATCCCTGGAGAAGAAGAATTCAAGTTTGTGGGTGATCGAGGACTCATGCATATGATGATACTCAGTTTAAAGGCATACAAATTGTTAACAAAATGGTATCAAGGCTCTTTAGCTCAAGTCAACGATATTATGAAAGAACCAAAGAAATTAGAGAATACACCGATAGTAAAGCAGTATCCAGAAGTTTCTTAAATGATTTGTCAGGTTTGCCTCCAAGAAAAGAGAGATTTTCCGCAAAGAAATCTTGCATGAGGCACATTATTCAGGATATACAATACATCCAAGAAGCAACAAGATGTATCATGAGCTCAAGGGTTTATTCTGGTGGCCAAGGTTGAAGCACAGTGTAGCGGAGTCTGTGGTAAAGTGTCCTACTTGTTAGATGATTATGGCTGAGCATCAAAAGCCTAGTGGGTTATTGCAACCATTATCTATATCATATTGGAAATGAGAGGACTTTTTATGGACTTTGTGACAGGGCTACCAAGTTCAAGGATGGGTCGTGATGCTGCTTGTGTAATTATTTATTGTCTGATCAAGTCTACACATTTATTGTCTATCAGACAAATAGATTATGTTGAAAAATTGATCAAAATTTATGTTAATGAAATTGTACGGCTGCATGGAGTACCAAAGTCTATTGTTTCAAATCAAGATGGTAGATTTACATTTAGACTATGGAGGAAAGTTCAAGAGGCTTTGGGCATTCAACTGACATTCAGTACAGTTTTTCATCCCCAAACAGACGATCAATTGGAGAGAACGATCTAAATATTGGAAGACTTGTTTCGCCTTTGTGTTCTTAATTTTGATGGAAACTAGAGATGCACGTACCTCTGATAGAGTGTCTATAATAACAGCTTCTAGACCATTATTGGTATGGCTCCTTATGAAGCCCTTTATGGACGAAAATGCAAAACACCTCTTTGTTGGGCAGAAACGGGTGAAAGTAAATTAATTGATGTTGATTCAAGTGATGAAACAACTGAGAAGATCCGGCTGATTTGACAGACTGAGCAGTCCAAGATAGACAGAGAAATTATTATGAGACTAAGCAACGAACAGTAGAATTTATCCTTTGTGTGACCAAATTTTTTGCATATTCACACAAGGGAAGATTCTTCTTTGATTTTGACTCATGGAAGGAGTTGTGTGTGTATAAGGTGGGGTTTCAGTGTTAGATGAATCCACACTATATGCCATCATAAGCTTCTTCCTGATTTGTTATCTTCTAACTTTAGTAAAGGCTTCCCTAGTGGTGGAAAGAAGCTTCATCCTCACTATTCTTCCTTTGAACTCATCTAAGTTTTTATTTATTCCTAATAAGAACTTGACCATCCTCTTCTTCTCCAATATTATTTTATACACTATGACATCATTGAGAGCACTTCAAAATATATATATATATATATATATATATATCATACATATCATACATATCTAATTGTAACCGGTGTCTTGATAGTGTGTTGATGTATTGAGGAACACTTAACTCTTCCTGTCAGAGCTCATATAATTTTATCTCAATCTCAAACAATTCTATAATATTTTTTATACTGAAATAAATCTCACGAGCAGCTTCCGAAATCTCATGTGTTGTCTTGTAAAAATATTTTTTTCAACTTCTGTCATCATAGAATTGANAATCCAGATTTATATACTGGCAAATTTGTATAGGTATTTTGGGGCATAAAATGTCAAAATTTTCTTTATTAAATCCTACTTGCAACTGCAATAACCTTTACCTTGTCATAGCAATTCATCACGATTTTGGGGCATATAATGTCAAACTTTTTGCTGGCAGTTTTTAGATTTAAGTGGTATGTATGTAAATAGCAATTCACATACCTTGTCAAAATTTTTGTAGGAATTTTGGGGCATATAATGTCAAATTTTTTGCTGGCAGTTTTCAGATTTAAGTGGTATGTATGTAAATAGCAATCCACATACAATTTGACCTTTACCTGTGTCATAGCCATTCACATGCCTTGTTAGTTCACATACCAAATCATTAAGAATAAAGTGGTATGTATGTAAATGCCCCTAAAACTTACCTACATGCTCTACATGTTCATTCATCTTGATTACGTGAAGGATTTAAGAACAACAGGGGTGAAAGTTAAAGTTCTACTTTACAGGAAAGATGATAACTGCTCCATGCCTTAAACAGCAGAGGGACATTCACAATTTTACCTACATACCACCTAATTACCATGTATTTACATATCTAACACCTAAACTATATAATTTACATTTATACATAATAATAGGTAGAAGTATTTTACAATCACATAGAATAATTAAAATAAAAGAGAATTTAGCTCAATGCATTTTCAGTCTCAATGCATTTTCAGTCTCAATGCATTTTCTTTGGAATGGATGTGGTTATTTTTTTGGATATGGAAGCATCTAAATTTTGTAAGCAATCTATATGTAGCTTGGATGGCCCCATGCTATGTATGTAGCTTGGATGGCAACCGCTACATTAGTGCTACATAAAATCCTTCTTTCATATAGCTCTGGACTCCTGTTTAATGTTAAAAGGATACTCTTTTAGGTGTTTTTTATTGAAAGCATGTAAGGAGCTGTTGGGGGAACATTGCGTATGATGGAAAGTTTTTATAAATGTGTGTTATGTGAGTAAAGTTATTATTGATGTGAATATATGCAGTATTTAGCTTCTTGTATGCTCGTCGCCTAAACAAATATACATATGAGTGTTGATTTTGCCTGATTCTTTATGCATTTACATACAAGCGACCCCATTCCTATATCAGAATAAAAAAAAAAGAAACACAACTGAGAGAGCTTAAATTTATATTCCTTCTTTAAACCATATATATACTTTTGGATATATGTCACATTCTTTTTTTTTTATTGGAAGATTTACATGCATACCACTCGATTCTTCTGTATTCATATATCTAATGTATGGTTATGGAAGCATCTAATGTATGGTTATGGAAGCATCTAATGCTGAATCATCTAATGCTGATTTATTCTTGGTTCGAGTATCATGCACTACAAAATGTCACGACACTATGGTATGGTTATGGAAGCATCTAAAATTTTTAAGCAATTTATATGTAGCTTGGATGGTCCCATGCTATGTATGTAGCTTGGATGGCAACCACTACTATGGTATGACCAATTATTTGTGATTTGCGGTATGAATCATCCCTAATTTATCATGTCAAGTAATATATATATAGTGCTATTCATAATCTAAGAGAGATGATCAGTCTAGTTTGGCATGATCAAACCTCAGAAGATATTTAAAAGCTCAAATGTTTCATATCGAATAAAAAGAAGAGAAGTGGGTCTAGATACAATTTGAATTAGGATGACAAATACTCGATGAAAATGTGAACTTTGATCACTGGTTTGGAATTTTTATGAAATGAATTTTTCTCCATGAATCATGTAGTAGGACTTTATGATGACCTTCGAATAGATCAGGATGAAGAGAAAAACTATGTCAAATAGTTTGAATGAGATAATGCTGCTTTGACATGAGAAAAAAACAGATTCTGCTGCACAGTTTATTCATTTAATAAAAAAAAAATTTCAAAAAAACTGTTTATAAAACGCACTAACCAAACAGCTAAACTGTTTATTCAGAACAGGGGCAGAATGGTCAATTTTTCACAATCAGCTGTTTTCCATAAGCGTCAACCAAACAGCCAGACAGCTTATCCGGATCAGCTGCTCATCAGCAGATTATCAGGATAAGCTGTTTATCAGCAGAAGCTGGATAAGCTGCAGCTGCCCCAAACAGACCCTTAACTTTTCCTGTCAGAGCTCATATAATTTTATCTTAATCTCAAACAATTCTATAATATTTTTATACTGAAATAAATCTCACGAGCAGCTTCCGAAATCTCATGTGTTGTCTTGTAAAAATATTTTTTTCAACTTCTGTCATCATAGAATTGATCAACCAAGACAATACCATATGATCTTGAATCTTGCATGGGTGATGGTTAGGATCAATGAGCTTAAAAACTGTATACTCTTTTCTCTCTTCCTTCTACACAATTGTAAATAACATAGATTGAGACCACTGAAGAAAGTTATGGTCATTGAGTTTATGGTTTATGATAAAAATAGAGTTTCAGACTGTTTGGATAGAATTCCTGATCTTTGATTCAGAACTAACCTCTGAAGTAGAGCTAGACATCTTCATTCCATACTTTGTCATAAAACCCTTGCACTTTTACAGCTGGGAGAAAATTGGTTGGCTTCTGCTCATCATAGGGATGGCTTACAGGAAAAACAGGTAACTTCAAGGATGATTTCAAGCCGGGAAGGGACTACAAGAAGACTGGCAACAGCATAACAGAGTTGTAGAGAGCATGTGGATGAGGGTTGTTGCAGGGACAGCAAAAGAAACCATCAAACTTGCTCTGGGAGAACTGCAATGATGCAGTAAATTGCCGACACCAAGTATTGCAGATGATTGGATACTTCCAAAGCCAAAGTCGTTGGAAGGAGATTAAACTTGAAGTCTTTGCAGAGATCGATTCAGCCAAAGTCGAAGTCATTCAAAGGAGATGAATTTGAATGAGCGAACGAGCGACAATGGTGCGCGTAACGAGAGAGTGAGGGGCAACAGTGACGAGTGTGACCCTCAGGAAGCCCTCAAGAAGCGGTGAGCGGTCTGATCCGTTCGAATTGAACAAGAGAGCAAGAAGCAGCAGCATTCTAACAAGAAAAGGTTTACCGCTCTAATACCATAAAGGATGACATAAGAGTCAGAATTATGTTATTCCTTAATGATCAAATTACAACTCTCCTCCTTATAATGAGTAAAAGCAAGTCCTACCATTACAACCTACCAAAGATAGAACAACTAACAAAAGGAAAGAAATACAACTTAATAAGAAAAGACTTAACGAGAATATGTCTAAAATAGGAAACTCACAATTCCACAGTAAATAATATTAATATCAACAAAATAAAAGACAATAACTGAAGAATGATAAGTTTAGCATGCTACTAAAAAAATCACAGTTAAAGCACACGATAAAATTATGAAATGTAATCATAATCAATAACAATTATTTTTATATTGATATTTTAAAGTTTCGTCTATAAAGTATATGATATTAAACTTCAATGCTGTGATATGTTTCATGTCTTAATGATTACACTTATGCCATATTCATGTCAATGTCGTTGTGTTTATGCTTCATGACAAGGAACTTATAGAAATTTTATCATGTTGGATGCAATTCTTTTAAACAAATTGAAAGAGTCTTTGCCTACACGCTTCAATGGTTAATTCAAGTTGTCACTGAGAATGATGCAATTAGGGATGAACCCAATTGTTTTTTATCAGGTCGAATTTGAGCAAAAAACTATATAATATGTGTTAAGGTACTTAGAATCTCTTTTTATTACCAATAATCAAATGATTCGTTTGAACTACTTGTTTTTGTGTCATCTTATCTCCGGTCAAAAAGTCTTTTTTGGGAAGGCTATATTTGTTGGTCATTCGCTTCTCTAGATTTGATCCAGACTATAAGTTCAATATAAAATGATCCAAATTATGAGGGCCGGGTATGGTGTTATTCAACAAGTATATTAAAGACGTTTTGGTTGTTCTTTGGCTTCTCGATGGATTTCTGCATCACATACTCAATGCTAATAAATTTAGCTTCTTCGATTTGGTCCAAAAGATATTATCCTGTATTCCTTTTTTAAAGACAGCTCTTCAATTGTTCCCATATCTCTTGTGATAGTCATTTAGTTCTTCCATAATCTTTTTTAATAGTCTATCAGCTAACTCTTATGCTTGCACTATGTTTTGTTGTAATCTAATTGTTACCCGCTTTTATGGAGTGAATGTTACTATTCAAGAAAAATTAAACAGAAGCCAAAAAATGAAATGGATGGGGCTTGCATTATAACAGTAGTTAGCGATCAACATCCTTGAGTATTGTTTAGCAATTAAGAAGGAGCCTGTAGGCAAACTTTTCAACAACTTGAGTATTGTTTAGCAATTAAGAAGGAGCCTGTAGGCAAACTTTTCAACAACAAAAAAATTACACTAGATTGATGAAATTTCAATTATTTGGGAATACATAGCCATTGCATTGATAAAGTAATTTTGGATATATGCAGTTAACCAAAAAATCTCTATACTTTTTTAGGAATACTTGTGTTTCCAATTGCATTGTTTAAAAAGGCATTTGAGGCTTACGCCTTGAGGCGTGCCTCAAACTAAGGCACATAAAAAAAAAAAACCTCAAGGCTTAAGTCTCAATGTAATCATTGGGGCTGACACCATCGTCTGAGGCGTGCACCACAAGACTTTATGCCTTGAGACGTTTGAGGCAGCATCTCGATCAAGTTGTGCAAAAATAGTATATTATGTTATATATATTTGTTGCAATGTCTCAAAAAATCAATTTAAAATTCAAGTGATTACTTGATTATGTTATTAATTTTACTTTAAATTATTTTTAATTTCAGATTAATTGATATTAAGAAGAAAAATATAATCAATGAAATATATTATAAAGTTGAAAAAGAGATAGAATTAGATGAAATAAATATGATGCTTATTTTGAAGATGTGTAAGTATAGATGACACTACTATGGATCTTGAAACCTATGAAATATTTAAAATTTAGGAGAATATTTACCCAGAATCTCATTTCAAAATTCTATTTTATATCAACATTAATTAATTGAGGTTCTGACTTTATGATAATAAATTAAATCAACATATTAATAGTTTATGTAATATTTTTTAAATTATTTTTAATTTTATGAGTTTCTTTCTTGAGGTTTATGCTTCGACCCGCCTCGAGGCTTCCATCTCGGTCCCCAATTTCACCTTTTTAAATTTTAAATTTATTACCAAGTGACGTATTAATGTAAGGCTCCTCCAATTAAATGGATATTTTAGTTTGAAAATAGAAATTTTCCACCAGTAAAATCTAGGCACCAAGAATTTTCCAATGCAGGCAAACAAATTATGCACATGAACTGAAATCAATGGTCACACATAATAAGAATGAAAACATGAACATAAAATTTTCTTGTAACAATCCATAGCCTTACGCAAGAGTATGGTATTTCAACAAAATAATTCCAAAAGATTTTCCTTCAGTCTTGTGTGTGTGAAAGAGGGAAAGGTATCTTTGCCAAATGCAATTATGTTGCTCTAGGGTCCTTTTAAATGTAAATGGAGAGCAGCGCTTCTGCTTAACCCATTTTCTAGATAAATTGCAAAATTTTCATAATTTAATGTATTTAAAATCCTAACAAACCCGTATTAGGCAGATGGACCTACTTTCCAGAAGAACTATCGAAAAAAAATCTCAATATCATAGCCTAAAGTGTCAATGAGCATGCTAAATCAGTTTTAGACCTAAAATTGATGCACATTATTACGAATAACTGATCAAACAAACTGAAACTTGATAACTGACCATCAACATCTCACCATTTCACATGGAAAAAAAGGCCGCAATGAAGCGCAATATGACGAGTAATCGCTAGTGTGGAATTTAGAGATCGCATTCACGTAACTTCAAGAAAAAAACTCGGAATCGGAAAGAACAATACTACTATTACAAAAAAGGGTGCAAATTTAACAGAATAAGAAATTACTTCCAGTACCAGCTTCTGCCGGAGCTTTATGTCCTTGTTGTCAACAGCCCTCGTTGAAATCAGCACACCTGCCTCCAAGAAGGGGAAAAAACTAAGAACAAAGAGTGGCAAAAATGCTTTTAAGGATAAGTAATATACTTGTTATCATATTTCTTCGGCGAGATCGACAATGGACAAAGGTGAGTTGTCGGCTTTCGGTTGCCGCCTAAGGTGCTGCTTAGGAGTTCAAAACTCCAAGCTCCATTACGTTATTCTGCAGAAGTTTGAGAGGGAACGATCTTCTCAAATCTCAAACCTAAACCCAAACCCTAGTTTGGTGGCGCAACCGCGGGAAGCGCGAGGAAGCGCTTCCATTACGTGAGGGAGAGGCGTGAAGCGCGAGGAACCAGGGCATTGCTAGGGAAAATATTTGCTTAGGCAGCGTGTACCACTCTCTAACTGTAAACTCCATGTAATTTATAAATGATTTCGCACTTCTGTAATTTTATGAAAATAAATAAATTATTCAGAAGTTATAAGAGAGTTACATGAATGTTACAGGGGGTATAACTCTGATATAACCCCTGTACCCCCTGAAAACCCCTGATGTACGCAGCACTGCGTACATCTTATGTACGCAAATATTTTCTCATTGCTAGCGTGAAATGGAGATGGTTTTTAGTGTGCGTAAGTCGGTTTTTTTTAAGTATTTGGTCAATTTTGTATTACGTTTAAGTTGTGCACCTTTACTTGTTATTCACCAACTCCTCCACAAAAGACATAAGTCTCTTCCCCATTCGGAATGTGTTTGTGCGATCTGTTTCATCATTCAAGGTTATTTGGAAAAATTCATCGAAGATCGAGTCATTTTAAGTCTGATTCACACACAATTTGGTGAAAGAAATCTGTCAATCTAATTGAAGACGTCTGAATAATAAAGTGTTGATCGGCCTTCGTCTAAGCAAAAGCCAATGTCTGATAGAATGACTCTGAACGCGTACCCCTCCAACACGTGTCGAAGAGTCTCAAACGGAAGTCTCGAGCTACGGGAAACAACGGATCCGTAAAGCATTGCCTCGATGCGCTCAGGTGGACATTCCAAACAATGTGACATCAAACATGACGCCAACACACCGTCTTAAGGGTGCGTTGTTGCACCATCTTTGGGGACAGCCCGGTGTTCAGGATGATTTGTCGCTTTGCCGATTACTTAGTAACTCCATGATATCAATTGTTTCTTCTCATGATGCTTCGCCGCAAGGATTGATTATTATTATTATTATTATTATTATTATTATTATTATTATTATTATTATTATATCTATATTATTTTAATTAATGTTAATATTATTATTGTTGTTTGTTGTTAATATTTATATTATATCTATTATGATTATTATTGATAATCATCACTTTTATTAATATTATGATTATGATTATGATGATAATAATAATAATAAATAATAATCACTATTATTAGTCTTATTATTATTATTTATACTATTATTTTTAATATAACTATTATTGTTAGTATTACTATCATTATATCTATTATCATCGATACTACTAAGATTACTTATGTTGTTGTTATTATTATTATTATTATTATTATTATTATTATTATTATTATTGTTATTATCTTGATTTTATTTTCCTCATTTGGATAGAAGAAAACAAAAACGTTAAAAATGTGTAAAAAAAGAAATGATAGTCTAAGAAGAAATACTTCAAAAGGAAGAAAAAATATACAAAATGAATAGAACACAGATGTCGTACGATCGCTTGCGATGTTGTATGTTGTCTCCACAGGCAGGTGTTCAGTAATCCAGTGGTAGTGGTGGTTGTGGTCGTTGTCTTAGGTGATGGTAATGTTGATATTGTTGGCCATACAAATGCTAAAGACCATCCTCCTATGTTAGGGCATATGATTGATCCAAGGGATATAAATCAAATTGTCTCCCATCATAAATGAAATCTACATAAGACCCCCGATAATTGTTGATCTTGTAAAGGTACCATCGCATGAGGCATCCATAATTGCTGGTGATGGCGTGATATCTAGTATCGCCCAAATAGGACCTACTCCATGATATGTTGTTGGAGTGTCCTCGTGCGAAGACCAAGCCTAGTAACATAAGGTGGTGGAACTGTGTAAGACGAGTTGGATGGCTCGGGGTTATCGTGTGTCAGCGGTGGTGGCGGTGGATCATTTGCATCCTCATCTCCGCTCTCCTCTCTGTGGTAGATCAGATATCTAGATTGATCGTCTCATACAGTTATAGAGCCCATCCATGTCATATATCAAATTTTGTCTTAGACTCTCATCATCAAATCCTCTATAAGGCAATAAAATCATCTTTCTCTGCAATATAATCAAAAAAATAAATTCATGCTTGTTGTATTATGGACCTAGGGTAATATGTGTCAAGAGGATTCATTGAAGCTCTAAGTAATTGAAATACAACCATTGACTGGTACCAGCTCCTATAAACAATAATTGATCGATGACAATCCATGCATCCAACATGTCATGCCAAAACATATGCTTCTCTATCATCCCTTATATTGATATATTGTCAGTGGTAAGCGAAATAGCCTAAGTTGTGCTTCCCCGTCCATCAACTCTCTGAAAGCAAGAATCCATCGGTTGAACATCATTACTCATGAACCATTTAAACTGTTGAGCAACTCTCCCTGGAAGGTATTATTATATACGCTGCCAACAAATTTATTGAGCCTAAGCCTCCCAAACTCTTGATCATGAAAAGCATATGTCACAAACACAATGAAACATCTCATCATCATATGATTTCCATGTAACCTACAATGTGTAGAAATAATGAAATTAGTATTGAAGTTATTAGTTCATAAGTACAATGACAATGTGTAATAAAAGAAAACTCTAATACCTAAGAAAGTAGAAGTTCGTCAAACTCATCACAACACACCCATGATTTGACTAGGTAACTGCCCTTGTACATAAGGCCCTTTCCACCTAATGAAATTTTAAATTTGTCTAATTTATTTAATTCAAATTAAAGAACTATTAAAGTGTTAGGTAAAAATTTTTACCTGAAACTCACACTCCTATCTATCCATGTTGGGTATGGAACTCGTAGTGTAGTTTGTCAACATGGAATCTCTCCCAGCACCAAACTTAAAGGAGCTGTAGAAACCCCACTATGTTCACTTGAGCAAGCTTCGTAGCCTGTCCCAGCTCTTTATACAAGTTTCTCAGTACTGTTGATCCAATAGAGTGTTGAAAATAAATTAATAAATCCTCCATCACTGATAAATAATGTATGTTTATCTCCCACCCAAACACATCAGGAATCCAAAAGTGCTCAAGAATGAATAATATGTATGCTCAAACATGTCTCCAAGAAGTAATATCATCAATATCATCATAAGAATCTCTACTAAATGTCCACCTCAGCCACCGTAGTGGTACACAAGTTTGCTATAACTTATCACATTCTGAATCTCATCATAACACATGAAATTGTTTGCTAGTGGTAGACAATGTTCGTATGAAGGGAGTGTCGAGTAAATCATCATAGAAATATGACCACAAGGCCCTTCTCTTGCCCTTTTCAACTACTCACAGACATATTAGTACAAGGCCATCTATTTTGATGTCTATAATCATAGCCATCATGTAAATTGACTGTCATACTCTTATCAGACAAAGAAAACATGTTTGTCTCTGAAGATTAAGTAGATGTTGATCCAATCTAATATATTGAAGGTGTTTGACACAATCCAAACCGATATCAATCAAAGTTGTGATAAGGCGTGGACATTAAATTTTCCACTCTCTCGTCACAAGTAGATGTGAGATTGCCAAAGAATAGTGCCCTATATAAATAAATTTAATAAAATTATTAAGATAAAACATAAATAATAGCACAAAGTGAATAAATATTAAGATTGATCAAATAATAGCTCATCAGGGTGTGTTGTTCTGTGTGTCCTACATAGTGGAGCAACATCAGGGTGCACCTCGCGAGTTGCTGACCTGATCTCGGGCTCATAGCCATGTCATGTCGTACGTCATCAAGACTACAATGCCCCACCTCTATGCCAGCATCCATGATTATTGTCTATCATGGTGTCTACATGTAGAAGATGATACAACTGTCAATTAAAATTTATTATCAAATTAATTGTATTATTCAACTCATGTTACCATATATTTTTGGGTTTGATGGGCAAGTAAATTTATTATGCTCAATAATACGACACAAGCATCTATCCTGTGTCTCAAAGAAGTACGTTCATCAATCATATTTGTAGAGCGCTTTGTGCGTGGTCTCCCAGTTCTTCATCTAACATTTAGGTATATTAAATAAATAACTTTAACTACTCAGCCAAAATCAGACCATGATGCTTATTTAGGTATAACATGGGACTCAGATGCATACATTTTCTTGAAAGGCTCAACAATATAATAATGAAATATATACAATAGATGATCCACATGTCTATGACCTGAAATAGCTATAAAAAATGAGCAAGACATATGAAAAGCCTCTGATCGTCCGAAACTACAACTACAAACTCCATCTCTATGTAAGTCAAACTAATAGCAGTGACAATTGTAATGGTTGACCAAGTGCACATGAAATTAAATACGAGTCAGTTTAGGAAATCTTCTAGCTTCAACTTCATATCATTAAAGAATAGTGCTTACTCTAGTGGCAACCGTTTGATGCTTCAAGATCCTATATTATCTTATATCTTATGATAAAAAACAAAGATGATATAATAATATAAAGAGTAAATCGATGCTTGATTAGAAAGTTCTCTAACTCAACAAAGTATACCATCGAAACATTCTGATGCGTTAGTTGTCATCACTCTATACTTTTCTCCACCATCATGAGGAGAGTGTCCACCTTACAACATCTCTTGAGATCAATCAATCATATGCCTCTTCTTTTATGTTACAAATAGTCGTCAAAAGTTGGTTGAACAATCTAATATCATTCATATTTCTTGCCCAATACATATTCTTACACATTGTATTTGTGTCAACTATACCCAATTTTCTAATTACTTTGTAAAAGTTTTATCTAAGGTGCCTCAAACAGCATCCATGAGCCGCCCATGAAAAAATCTCTGTGTATGCATGAACAATCCAAAATGGCAATTTGATATCATGCAAAGGTATGGTCGTGACCAAATTACCAATAGAAGCTCAAATGCATTCCTTATAAACTATATACAAGATTCATTGTACTATGATTCAACAAATCATGAATGACAAGGGTGAAAGGGTCATTCACTGCTTCAAGGCTAACATGACTTAGTAAAGTACCTTGATATTTACCTAGCAAGGATGTGTCGTCGAGACACTGTACTGGCCTACAACTACTCCAACCCTCTACAGATGGCCCAAAGTTCCCAAAAAGACGTTCAAAGCGTGATGTGCTATCAAACTAAATCTTGTAAATTGACTTTGACATTGCATTACAGATAGATGTCATTAACTTATGCAATGCATAGTATGAGTCCTCTCAACTACCAAATATAGACTTGATAGCCTGTCATCTTACATCCCAATATATAAGATATTTGAATGTTAAATTTAACTTTCATTTTAGATATAATCTCTCGATGCTTCAAGTCCAATTGACATATAACAATATGAATAATATAATGACAAATGATTTTGGAAGTGCACTAACAGTTTCCACCAGTTAGAATGTCACAGGCACATGCATGGTGGTCATTAAGATTGATATCTTCCACGCTCAAAAGTCTTTTGCTTATTGTTGCATGCAAACACCAATGAAACGGTCCAGATGGATGATCATGATGAAGACACATGAAATACTTAATTGAGATTCATTAGAATTTAAGCAGAGATCAATGAACTCTGTGTAACACCATTAAAGCGCTAAATATTATCTCATGTTTGCATGTAATACATACTCTGTCACATCCTAGTCCTCAATTAGAGTTGTAACAAAGCTTGACTCATAAGAAACTCACATATCATGGATACATTGTGCATTTGATAATCACCTTTCAAAGCACGAATCACTCAATGACATAGTTTCCACGACGGTTGATCACATCGGTACAAGGAAGATCGTCGATTACCTCTCACGTAACACGATCTGAAGTCATCAAATATAGCTAATTTGCCATCATAAAATAGAATAAAAGTTGAAATGACTTACCCATGTTTTCTTTTCAACCTATGTATACACAACTCAACCAATAAAATTGTCACATTTGATAAAATATATCCTTAATCATCATTGAATAAATAATTTTCTTTCAAATCATAATTATAATTTTATATCACATCATCATTGTTTAAAATATTAATTGAGATTAAATAGATAATTTAGAGATAAGTAATATTCACTAATTAAATACAATTAAGATAATCATTTAAGGATAAAATAAAAGTTAGGGCAATTTGTAATCCTGCCAATTTTTAAAACTTAAGAGAAAAGTAAATTAAGATCACATGATTCTCCTAATTATATTATTTATAATATACCATTTAATTAGAGATTAAGGTACTCAAAATTTGATGGTTTTATTCCCCCCTAAATGCACATATCCCTTTTATTTACTTCATAACTAACTTGATTAATTAGATTAGTTTATTATTCTATGTTTTACTTTTTTTTTTAATTCAACTATCTAAATTATATTTTGTTAATGAATAATTACATAATACCATCTACAATTAACTTGTTTAGTTATGATTTAATTATTTTTTCACTTATCATATTTAATTAACAATTATTTTAATCTTAGCTTAATTAGTACAATTTATTTTCGTATTAATCTCAATATTTTTAAGTTACATAAAAAAATAAAAAAAATTGTGCAAAATTTGAAATTTAGGTACATTATTTTCATCTTACCTAAATTTTAATCCACTCCAAAACTATTAATTTATTAAATATTTAAATTTTTTTATGTGTTGGGCCAAAAAAACATATGGAGTGGGGGTAGCATAATTATATAAAATTAAGACAAATAAGGTATAAAGAGTTAGTGGCATTTATGTCCAATTTGAAGGAAGTTTACAAGTGGAAGCTATTTCAAGGACCAGCAAGAGCGTGTACATATCAAGTGCAAAAATGGGCCCCATAAAATAAAGCTGAAGATGAGAGAGGCATTTCAACATCACGAGGCCTCCCCAAGCCCAGAAAATGTCCAGCATGCTTTAGTGGACCCGCTCAATTGAGCCCACGAAGTCCAAATCATTAAAGATTTGGAATCATTGTACCTTCAGCATCCACTTGGTCTTTAGCTCTTTTATTAAAGCCATGAAAAGAGTCTTTTATATACATACATCTAGGGCTGTAAACGAGCCGAGCTTGAGCGAGCTCA
>NEWO01000030.1:238612-276405 GCA_003013225.1 Phalaenopsis aphrodite
GATTCGAACCTGGATCAAATCTATACAAAAAAATACACTAGCCACATTGCCACATGAGGTGTAATGATTTAAATTTAGACATAAATATATATAATATATTATTATATAAATAATAAATGTAATATATTCTTATATAAAAAGTTATATAATTTTTTTTTCCGAGTCATTTCGAGTCGAACACTACATTTCGAGCTTAAAAATTTATTCGTGTTCGGCTCGTTAGGCTTAACGAACGAGCCGAAAACGAGCTGTTCACGAACAACGAACCAAATTGACAGCCCTACATACATATGTATATATATATATATATATATATATATATATATATATATATATATATCCTTTAACATTAAAAAAGAGATTGATTTGATATAATTCTATGAGTAAAAATATTTTTTTAATATTTATTGTACATATATATAAATTCATTTATTGAATTAATTAATCATTCTATATAATATTAATGGGTAGTATCTTGATTGGATGTCATAAGCAATAATATAAATCAATTGATAATTGATTAAATGATTGTAATAAAGAACTAATTATTGGCCTCATCTGGAAATGCTATTCCTACTCTTTTAGCTTTGTTTTGTCTACCACTTATTAAAATTGATGTAATATTGCGACAACATTTCAATAATGGTCACAACAGCATAATCAAGCAATTAATTTTTTAACAACGGATTTATAGCTTGTAGAGCAAAGAAATAATTCATACATGAAGAATAAAAACCTATCGAAACTTAGGGCCTGTTTGGGGCAACTTATTTGATGCGGTGGTGTTTTGAAAACGCACATGCCCTGTTTGGGTAAACTCTATTTTGACAGCTTATGCGTTTTCAAAACGCAGAAAATAACATTTTCACACCGCACTTATCTAGGTGCGATGGAATTTATTGGCAACAGTCCGACTTTTCCAAAAAATAAAAATTTGTAATAGTCATCAGACCTAGCTTACCAGCATATTATTTTTAATCAGCTTATCAGCAGATTATTCAATAAGCCACAGTTACCCCAAACAGACCCTTAATTGCATGGCTCAATAAAGATTCTTAATTTCGATTACTTTAGGATCGTTCGTAAGATTATCTTCTTCTCTGGATGAGCTAGTATAAATGTAGCTTCTAGAGAGGATTTTTTCCTCGTCTTCATTCAATTGATCGATTTGGCGCTTAAACCACTCAACAAAACAAGAAATACATCATGCTAGCATTATATTCCATTGCATTAAGGTTTGCTTTTGTTAATAAATATAAAAGAAATACTTGAAAGTTTAGCTTTTTGCAGCTTAGACTATCTTCATTTGAGGTTGAAATAGGTTGATTTTACCAATTAATATTTTAGAGGTACTTGGAGCTCCAATATAATCTCCAACATGCTTTTCTTGAATGAAAGATTGTTGTGAAAGTGTTTTGGAGAAGGGCAATAGATAAGATTTTTGATGGGAATGAATGTAAAATTATTCTAAAGTGCTCTAGGAGTGTTCTTAGATATGGAGTTAAGCAGCCATTAAGTCCTACAATGTAGAAGGTAATTTTACATTTGCTCAATAACTTGGAGGCTAAAATCGAATAAATTATAACTTCTTTGTGGTTCATATGCTTAAGATTCATAGTTTGGGAGTAGAAACATATGAAGATTGGACTATGTTGTTGTGTTCTGTAGTCGGATAATATGAATTGGCATGGTGAAAGAATCAACAATGTAAGAACATGTGTAGTGTATCTAATCAAACCATTTTGGATGTTAATACTTTTTTTGTGCTGCAAAGGAGGAATAAAAATTAGCTTAAGCAATTGAATTAAGCTAATTAGCTTCAATTAGGCTAGATTGGCTTTAAGCTATGTGATAGCTAGGTAATGTCCTAAAGTCCATCTTGGCACACCAAAATTGGATTTGTGATATCTATATTTAAGATTTTCTTATAATAATTAAACTAAGAGTGGCAGCTCATACAAAAATACATGAGCCAAGGCCTTTAACCTTGGGATCAACACAAATAATGTTGAAAAAATTTTGTACGAGAAAATCTAATAGGCAACGAGTAAGAAATTGTGCACACTATTTTGATATGTAGCAAACTTCGACATGTCCCACTGATGCTTGAATTTTGTCCCAGAAAAAAATTTCCGCCATATTATCAATTTTTCATATAAAATCTAATTTGAATGATATATTTTATGATTTTATATTCTTTTTTTTTTGAAAAAAAAAACAAAGCTATATCACTCTCTTTGACACAAATCTTTTTTTGAGGGCATTTACATACAGACTAATCATTTTTTTTTTGATGTATTTACATTCATATTAGTTAACTTTTTATGTATATTCTTGGGGGCATTTACATACATGCCAATTTTCTTATACTAGTTGGCTGACCCAAGAAATTCGGACAGACCCCCTACCCTTTGCCAGATAGGGGAGGACCGCCTTTTCCTTGCAACTTCTTCACAGCTGGTCACTCCTCAGCAACCTTCTCCTGAGCCACCTCCCTTTTGTTAGAAGAGATCGAAAGTCCTTTGGTCATGTTCTCTAAGTTGTTCGGATGAATCATTTGCTCAAACACCTTCGGGTCGAGGTATTGAAATAACAAAAGGCGCTGACCCTCAATTTGCGTCTTACGGGCTCGAAGGCTACCGGTAAACTTTTTACCTTCTTTACATTGTACTCCACCAAAGAAGTGCAAATTCCCCAACTACTTTCACGGGAGCCAAGCAAGAATTTTGCTTTCCGACCTTTAATCTTGTTTTTAAAACCTACCATGTGGATCTTTGAGCAAACGACGAATTGAATGTAACCATGTCAGCTGATCCTGAAGGAAAAGAAGTGGCTGAATAGTTCGATCAACCAGGAGATACTTATCCTTCGATAGAAAAAAGAAGATGGTCATTGCAGTACCCATCGAGTTCGAAAAAACCTTGGCAAGAATAATCCCGTATTGATTAAAAACCGACCGCAGTTCCCTATAATGTGACAGCCAAAGGCCCATCTTGAATTGACATTTGTAAGAAACCTAATCAGGGGAGAAGTGATCTGTGGCCAGCTCATGGCTGGCTGCCGACCAAATGTGAATCAAAGAGTCAAGAACTTAAAGGTTCTGAGTATCCTTCACATCTGCTGCGGGAAGGACCGAACCTCCAAATCCGGAATCGAACCAAACGATTCATGGGAAAACATAAGCGCCATGAAATTTGAAATATCACGCAGGAGGAGAAGAGAAGAAAAAGAAGAAGAGGTGGAAAGTCGCGAAGGAAATGAAGGCCCCGACTAGCAGCCATACAGACACACACACACACACACACATACGATATATGAGAAGACGACACGCTGTCGACAAGACTGATGCAATGGTAGTCGCACAATACTCAAAGTAAACTATCATGACAAAAGATGGAATAATACATTTTATTCATTTATTAACAAAAAGGGTAAATCACATAAAACCCCTTGAAAGTAACTAAGAAAGAAAAAACTCAATGAAACGATCGACTGTCGCTTTGCGTGAGACAAACCCTCAGTGAAGCAATCTCTTATACATAAATTGATCACTTTCTCTAAAAAGGCCATTTTGATCATCCCTAATCTAAACAATAGATCCCTCTCTAACAGCCAATAACTCCAAACAGAGGTGCGTCATCACCTCCCGAGCTGCAAGCATCTCCCCCTGGAAAGTAGAGAATTCCTCACAAAGAGTGACAAACTCTTCCTCCGCCTAATCGACTCTCCAAGACCTTGTCAACTCCTTTATCACTGTCTCCCCAAGGGTATCCTATGGACGAGTGAAATGTTCCTCCATTTCCACGAGGAGGCGCATCAGGGATTCAAAAGAAGAACGACACCCCTCGGTTACCTCCTCTTCCCTTGTAGTGTTGGAAGAACCTTGGCGACTTAAACTCTTGTCTTCGCCATGAGACAGGTTCTCCTGGTCTATCCTCTGATCCTCAACATCCTGTTGCACGTCAGCCACACCTTCCACAACAATTTGTTCCATGACGGTCGTGTCATTCTGAAGACCAACATTGGTATCTAACGACAGAATTGATTATTAGGAATTCTATAGCTACATCAAAGAAAGAAATGTAAGTATTCAAGAAACAATTCAAGCCACATACCCAAGGTCCGGTTCCAATCAGACTTGGTGTAAGAGTTAGCCCCCTTACCATTCTTCTCCAGCTCTCCACCTGTAGAAGAAATACTGCACTTTGATAGCTTGAGCAATGCTTCCACCCCGGCCGTCGCCTAACCCAGATCACCTTGAGGAGTCATCTCAGTCGTAACAGTATGGACGGACTTTTCCTTCCCTCCGACATGAACATCCACTTTTGACGGATGCCTAATAAGGCGATCATCAAGATGGCCTTTGGTATTCTCCAGAATTTGCTCCTGAAATGAGCCAACAAGAGAATTAGAGGATCTGATTCGATCCTCATGATTGTCAGCCCTTAACCTTTGCATAGCCCTCTTTTTGTTCACTTCTTTTACATGAGCTTCACCTACCAGTTTTTGCTTCACATCTAATTTTCGGGCTTTTGCCCGCATGCCACCTAGAGCCTTAAAAAGGGCATCTTCATCAGCAGATGAAGCTCCCTCACTGGATATTGTGACAGAGCAAGTGCAAGAAGAGAAAAGGACGACCAAAGATTGAGAAGGAAAGAGTATTATGCAAACTCTTCCTGCTCTATGGCTTATTTATAACATCATAAGTATGGAAATCCATGCAAGTAAGTTATTGAGAAATAATGTCTTTTAGTTTATATTTTTATATATTTTGTGTAAAGTGAAAAAGATTTCTTTATACTTATGTGTTGTACATCTTTCTAGAAGCAAGAGAATTAAGGAACTAAACATGTACACAAAAAATATGTCGGCACGAATCTTAGGGCAATCAAACAACTCAGAAAGAAGGGATAGTCGATTGAGTTATCAATTGTTCATAGCTACCAATGACTAATGGATGTTAGAGGAACAACAAATAACTCAAACAATCACCAACTAGATCTTCGATTCCCCGAAATAAGATGCCCATCTTTGATCACATCAAAGGATCATGTCCCTTAAAGAGACGATTTACTCTATCTGAACTAGTTGTCAAATAGCTTTTTTATGGATTGGGTGTTGATGAAGGGAATGCGGAGCGAACGGTCGACAAGCTTCCCACAAGTTTTGTCTTATTTTTGTAATTTACCAAAAGGTCAAAATTAATGATGAGGGGGCATATTTGTAATTTTACATGACCATGATCCTATAGTTATAAATAGGGCGTCTTTATAGTAAAAATGTTACACACTTTACTATTCTCTACTGTTTCTCCTCTTTCTTGATTCACTTTATTCCTTGGTTGTGTTTTCTCGACACTTCTGGAATCAACAAAATTTACATTTATTTGAAGGATTTTTCTTATGACATCACTTTTAAATGCATGCATCTTATAATATATCGGGAAAAAATATACAAAATAGAAGTCCTAAAATAATTAATAGTTAAATTCTAAAGCTCGCCCCAATCCCCGAATTAACTTGTTCAAATGAATCAAATTAACTTTAAAATCCATAGTCATAATTTGTTTATTGACTTCTACCAAAACAAGCCAAATGTTTGTTCTACCGAGCTTCTTCCACTCCACGGAAGTAAAAAAGTAACGGTTCTGAAACACATTCATGTTTGGTGTTTCCACTTTCGACCTTTTTGGGAGGAATAAACGCGGTGCAGAGCATAGCAGAGCGACGCGGAGAAAGCGCAACAGCAATTGGCAGACAGTTTGGCTTCAGGGTTTGTTTGGGGCAGCTTAATGGGTGCAGCGGCGTTTTGAAAATGTCGTCGTTGTGTTTGAATTCTGCGTTCACCTTTGATTATCTCCGCCGCTCCGAATCACAATTATAGAATTCCTTAATACCAGCCGAAGCGGGATGGAGGCTACGTCCCACGTATTCTTATCGCGTTAGGGTGAAGAATTCCGGAGGTGCCCTTCTCTGCTCTCCCTTGCCCTTGCCCTTCTGAACTCTCTTCTGGTATGCGCTCTCGCTGAGATCGGCACATATTACGACCTCACACTCTCGCCCTCCACGATCTTTCTTCCTCGCCCTCCCCGATCTTTCTTCTGCTCATATCTGCCTCATACGAGTATGCATTCGACCCTCACATTGCTCTTTGCTTGGGAATATTGGAATAACTACAGGTAAGCATATGGTTTCCTACCTCACTTGTTTTATTTTGGATCGGCTTGTTTTATTGTTGCTTGGGTTGCAAATAAAACGGGGCAGATGTAACTGTATATGAATTCAAATGCAGTTACACACAATATATATTGGGGCATTTACATATAGACCACTCAAATCTTATGCATTATTTCAATTATTTGCTATCAGTCTAAAATGTGAGCCATATCTTAGATCCTAAATGAGAGATCTTGCTATGGGCACTTCTGAAAAGATGGATTATGTGTTTCGGTAGGTTTGGGTATGGGTAGAAACATGAATTTTGTGTTTCTATGCATCTTGAAATCTTTTATGCTTATTTTCGGTTGGTTTGGACTGGGGTTTTACATACATACAGACCACTCAATTCTTTTGTGTTTGTTTTGACAGTTCCCGAGGATGAGCTTGCTGAAATTTCTTCTTATTTTTGGTTTTAAAATCTGAAGCTCCACATGGATATGTTATTCAGTTTACCACAATACATAAAACAATTTTTTTTATAGAAGATTATTATATGCTTGAAAAAGTGATGTAAAAAGTATAATTCACATTTTACTTACATAACACAATTTTTGCATTGATGCCACCTTACCTATGCTTGGAAAAGTATATTTCACATTTTAAAAGCGAAAATGGTGGAATTTTTTATGTGATGTGCAAAATTTGGGTGATGTAAATATAATAAAAAACAAAATTTAGGTGTTGGATATGTAAATAGATAGGGATTGGCTGCTAACTATGTAAATGTCATTTTATTTTTATTTTAGCTTCCTTAAATGTTTGCTTTACAGTCATATGAATGACTGTTTAGAGGAGAAGGCTCTTTTGAGGGCAAATAAGTATGAATGACTGTTTAGAGAGAGGAGAAAAACATTTTACATACATAAAGAGGGCAAATAACTAAAATTGAGAGAATCATTATGCATAACTTTGTCAGCGTTAAGGACATAAGCAAAGCAGAATTCATGCTTTCTTGAGCTTGTGATCACATCGGAAAGCAATATTGTTAATTGTTAGAGCAGAAGGCTCTTTTGAGGTATCTTATGCCTCTTGCTCCATAGTTTTTGTCATGACTGTTGGGATTTCCTTTACAATATTCTTATGCCTCTTGCTCCATAGTTTTTGTCCCTTGAAACTGACATGTAGCTATATGCTGTTGGTATTGGTGCAAATCGTATGAACAACTGGTTTGCTCTATCTACTCAGCATTCACACTCTATAAATAGATTCTCATTATTTCTCTTGCTATTATTGAACGATATGTCTTGATGGGGAAGTTGTCTCTTGCTTTTGGGTTTTGCAATTTGTTGGATGTGGCTATGTATTGCTCAGGATTCATTTTTGGGATTTGCTATATATTGCTCAGGCAGATTCTTGGGATTTATGAAATCAAGTTATCATGTTGCTTTATCTATTGGGATTTGCTACTTGTGCAGATTTTTGGGATTTGCTACTTCTGCAGATTTTTTGAATTTGCAGATTGCTGATCATGTTGTTTTATCAATTTGATGAATATTGCTTTTAAGGAACAACTTTTAGGATTTCATCTACAATATTCTTATGCCTCTTGGCTTCATATATCTTTTCTTGGGAGTAGTTTGGTTGGCCTTTGAGAGCATTATAGTGTTATGTTAGAATTATAGTGCAATGTGAGAATTATAGTGCTATATCTATTTTTCAGTAGCACATATATGTAATATTTCCTATTTGGTTAATAAAATTTCTTTAGGTTTCCTTCTGTGGATGTAGGTCTCTGGCCGAACCATATAAATCTCTCGTGTATTTGTATTTTTCTTTATTCCTAAGTTGCAACATTGTGGATAATATGTTGGTTGTCGATGTTTATTTCTGGCTTGTTATTTCTTGAATTTGTAAAGTATTTATTTTAGAAGTTGTTTGGTTATGCAGATGAAGAATTCCTGACCTATTCTTTTCGTAAGGATTTCAAAAGTGCTTGTTTTAATTTGTTCCCTATAGTTTTAACTTGTTTAAGGCAACTAAAGGGGGTCCATCTGTAATATGGGATAAAGAAGTAACAAATATTTTTTGCTAGCTATGCATTAAATAAATTGAACTGGGGAGTAGGCCAACCACGTATTTTAATAAATAAGGTTGGCAAAATATAGCTCAGAGATTCAAAGAATTCACTGGTAGGGATTACAACAGGCTTAAATTCAAAAACAAATGAGATCAATTGAGGAAAGGGAAACACACTATAGAAAGTAAGGAAAGCTAAGTGATTCGAATAATAATAGGTCAGATGTAAATGGGTCAGGAACATATCCCAAAAAACAAAAAAAAGATGATCAGACTCAACATGTAAAGTCTAGTCCTAATCTATACATCAACAAAGATTCAAAATTAAGGTACGAGTCACGAGCAAACTGCTCTCGGTTTCAACCACATGATTACACACATCGAGCATTTCAAAACATGTGCTCGTACCTTATTTCTCATACAAACTCTACCTAGGGGCCCTAAAAAGGTACATGGTAGTTTGAAAGAAAGACCATACCTGCAAAACATAGTTAGTATGGGTTATTTCATATAACATGAAATAGACCATGCCCAGTGGGAAGGGAGCTTAACAACACCCGTGTAAAAGGAGTTAGCATAAATCATGATGACACTATCCTCATTAGTCATGGTTCACTACAGAAGATCATCCCTAAACATGCTAGTGTACATTCTCAAACCCAGTAAACACTGAAAGCAGCACAGAAAAATACTTAGTTAGGGCAGAAACCAAGTAACAATAGTCAAGACATATGAAACCTAGCTTAACAACAGTTTAGCAAGCATCTTGAAATGAGGTGGCCTAGTCACATACATTTAAGTTTATGAATGGTTGGTGGATGTTATTAGTGGGTCACCAAACTCGACCCTATCCTAAAGATCTAAGAGTTCTAAGAGGTGCCACCATATGCAGATTTTATGCAAGTGAATGCTTTTAAAAAGTTGGCCTTATGTATGGCCTAAGCTGTTAATGCAATAATTTTAAAATATGTTTTAAAATATGATACATATAAGTAAAAAAATATAAATTTTTACCCTTTTAAATTAATCTTAAGGAAAGAAAAGATTAGGTGACACATATTAGACCTCTTGGAACACAGCACAAACAAATGCGTGTTGATCGCGATGCAATAATTCATATTACTCGCTGAGATGTCCTTGCAAGCATTGATCATTAAATTATCATGATCAATGGAACTAATGTGTATGATTTAATATCAAGACAATTGAGTAATGCATATGCAAACATGCAAAATGATTTGATGTATTGCAAACACTCTATCAAAGTAAGAGAGATCACTAGTGATACACGAGAGGAATCAACATGATGTGACTACTCTATCGAGTTTGAGAAGTTGCATCAAATGCTAGATGATAGTATAAACTAGCATCAAGATGAGCAAGCATTCATCATGCACATGTGGTGACACACTAGTGACAAAAATACCAGATGAGCAGATTAAAATGTGGGACAAACCATACACACATACACAAGTGATATCAATACTAGTTGCATTGGGTATAAGATACCCTGGGGAAATTACACCTCCCCACAAATACAACCAGCAAGCACATGAAAATGAGCAGACACACATAGTGCATGAAAAGCACAAGTTAGATGACATACACATAACAAGTCAAGGTGGTATCATGGATGTCGGGTAGTATGACCTGTGCACAAAATGGGTTTAGGGGCTAAGAAGCATGACCTATTGACCAAAGTAAAATATGTTGAGATTTTCGTACCTCTTTTATACTGTTTTTAATGATATTGCACTTTAAAGAAAATTATTTTTGATGTTTTGTTGAAGGAATATGAATTAAGGTCAATGGAGCAAAAAAATGTAAAAAAGAGCGAATTTGGAGCAAAAAGGACTAAAATGTGGAGAATTACACTAGGGCGCCGACGGCGCCATCGACGCCGCCGACGGCGAGCTTTTCCCGAGGCTACAGAACAAAATCTCCAAAAGGCCGCCGACGGCGGGATCGACGGTTATGTGTACTTGTACAATGGATAAGGCCGGATTTTGGAGGGGTGCATAAGCAACTCTTGAGAAAACTCATCCACATCTTTAAAGAGAAGATTTTGGCCGAAAATAGAGGAGTTCTGGAGGTTAGATAGGTTCCATTAGTGTGTAGAGAGCTTTCTAGAGTGTGTAACTATGAGGAATTCTTCGAGAAATTGTAAGAGTGGAGGGAAAGTGTGAGATTTCTTCCTCCTTGCTACTTTGAAGAGGAATTCCGTGTGTTGTAAGGAAAGGAAGAGATTTAGAGGAACTTCAAGGAGTGTTCTTGGGGAGAAATTTATAGATAAGTTATTTACTTGTTATAGTTTGAATGAATTTGCTTTTATATATAAATTCCGAGTTTTGTTGTGCTTTCCCCATGAGTTCTGAGTAGTTTTCCCTGTCTTTATCCTTGTCTCGAGATTTGTGAAATGGTGATTTGAATTGGTGAAGCCATGAAAATGTTTAAGAAATTATGATGATCTTTTCACTTCAATCTTAATTTACTTTCAATCTGGTCAATTGATTTGTTAAAATATGTTCAGTTTTACAACTAAAGTGAATATTACATCCAAGATTCAGGATGGTCAAAGCTCTTGGAAGTTGGGTGCAAATAAATAGGGAAATATTACTATCGGACGTAGAATTGGAGATTTTAGAGTGACAGACTAAAATCGTCAATTCGGTCCTATCGTTTGGGTGCTGATGTGTAGATGTTAGCCCTCAGGTGAGGGAAACGTGGGAGCTCCGAAGTAAGAGTCGGTATCCTCCCAGCCTAGCTGCAGAATCAGTAACCAAGCATAGGATTAGTCAATGTTCTTTATGCCTGGACCAAAGGGTAAAGAATATGTATGCTCCTATTTGGCACAATATAAATTGAACTAATTCATTTTATCCATTCACTATAATTTCTTGACAAGGAAAATGATGTTTTCTTATATATTGAATATCACAAATTAAACCATACTTTCTATCATTAGTTATTTATTAGTTATCCAAATTATCTACTTATTTCAATTGCCTATTAGTGACAGATAAGCAAATTGAACGTCGTCGTTGTAGTTGAAGTATTACTTTTTATTAAGCCTTAATCCGTAGTGTTCTATTTCTCCCTGTGGGATCGATGACAAGGACTTCATTAGAGCCCTATATTACTTGAGCGATACGTATACTTGCGTTGACAAATTCAACTTTGACATTATTGAATATTATATTTATACATCTTTATTAAATCAAACACATATATATAAAGTTGCAGTCAAGATTTTGACACAGTTGCTGGAATTTAAATCTTCTAATAGCGTCATCAAATTCTTGTAATTATCGATTTACAAAAAAAAAAAGGTCGGTCACCTATGCTATGTGAAAATCATACACCCATGGGGATATAGATAGTGCACTAGAAGTCAAAGGCTAAGAAGTGTGAACCGCACCAGGTGATATGACATGATATGCCCATGACACATATGGATAATGCCATAAGAGGTGAGGTAGTACAACTCTTATTAGGGAAAGTTATACATCAGGCAAACTTGATGTGCAAGCTACCTCCCCATACAATATTGTGAGTGTTTCCACATGAGCATGTAAGAACATGAGCTCATGTGAAAATATCAAGAATGCATGACATGACTAACACGATGTTATGCAAGAAGAAATGCAAGGACATGTGAAGGTAAATGAAAACATGTGCGACATGGTGCAATATGACATGTGAAAAATGTTAAGGATGAATGTACAGAGCATTAAACCCAAGTGAGGAGCAGATGCTCAATATGAACGTATGAGGATACACTTATAGATGCACATTAAGGTGCTTGTGCAATTTCAAGAGTGAGTGAGCTAAGGCAAACAAAGAAAAAATGCACACAAACAATGTAATCATTCAGTTAGATGTGGTCGATCGATCAATTAGTTGATGGAGTCAAATGAGAGTGATCGATTGATCGATCAGACCTAAGGCGATCGATCGATAAAATTATATGAAAGTGAACGATCGGTTAAGTCAATTGAAATAGATTGATAAACCAATCGGAGTGGAGGTGGTCGTCAAGTCGATTGAGAGTGATCGATAGACCGATTAATAGATTGGATCGAAGGCTACTAATCGGTAAGTTAACCGAGTGTGATCGATCGAATGATCGGACCAAAGGCGACTAATTGGCCAAATTGAACGAAAGTGATAAATCAAATGATTAGATAAGAGGCGACTGATCGGTCAGGTCAACTGAGGGTGGTCGATTGATGGATTGGTATGGAAGCGGCTGATCAGTCAACTTGACTGAGGGTGCTCGATCTACTGATCGGATCAGAGGAGATCAATCGGTCAAGTTGGCCAAGAGTAATTGGCCGATCAGATTGACTGAGGGTGGCAGATCAATCAAGTCTGTCGAGAAACTCAATTGGGTTGATCTAGAGTAAGCAACCGCTCAAAAATATACATAAAAATTAAGATATTTATCCATACATTTTTAAAATCATGCCATGCAAATGAAATGGAATTCGATCTACTTGATGGCAAACAAACTCAACTTAACAATCTCATGAGGATCTAGGGTGGATGAAGGTGTGTAGCAACCCTTTGTTACTTGACATAATGAAAGGTCTACCTCCAATGGCTCAGTGATGCCACAATGTGCCTTCCATAAAAGGAAGATCTTCAAAAGAAGAAAAATTTCCCTTATCGAAAATTAACTCCATACCATTGGGAATAAAAATGGCAAGAAATCCCTTTTACTCTCTAGGTTTGGAGGGTTTTGTCTCCTTCATAAAGAGTGAAACCACCAAAGCAACCACAAAATTATCATAATTTCGATCATATGGGATTATGGACTAAAGCTTAAGAAAATCTCATGGATTCATAAGGGATCACAAAAGAAAGCTCTCTAAACAAGTGATTTCCCTCTAACACAAAGCCTTGACTTAAATCTCTAACACAAATACCTAAGTGGCTTGCTAAGGAAGAAGTAAACTTAGTTTTTGAGGAGTTATACCTTTGTGATGGTTGGAGAAGCATTCTCTCAGCTTTCTCATAACTCTTATGACGCCGAAAGTAGGGATGAAACTCTCATCTCTAGGAAAGCTCAAGAATCTCCTCTAAGGACTCTCTCAAGCACTCTCCGTCACTCTTTTCAAGAAATGATGGTTGAAGGAGAATGAGGAAGATCTCACCTAAAAGCTTCCACAAGAAAACCATCCTTAACTGGAAAAACTCTCTTCAAGCTTAATGGAGGAAGAAAAAGATGAAGAGAATGAAGAGGTTGAGAAGAAGCTTACCAAGAGCTCTCCTCCTTTTCAAAAGCTTCCTCTCTCTCCAGAAAAATCTCCTAAAAAATCTCTCCAAGAAAAGCTCTCTTCTTTTGGATAATCTACCAGCCCAAGGAAAATATCGCCCGTCACTCAAATATCCCCTTTCAAAAATGGCCAAAAGCTTCCTTAACTTAACGTTGGTTCCTTTCTAATGTGATTAAAGACCCAATTAAATGAGGTGATTTCCACACACATGTAATGTATGCATGGTACCCTCCATCTGAGCTAGAAACATTGCATTTCGACATCAAATTGGGTTAGGAGCTTAGGTGCCCAGTTGGGTTAGGCGCTTAAGCACCCAAACTGGGCACCTAAGCTCCACTCTCTCGGGTGCAAAACAACATTTTGGGAGCATAAGCGCCCAAACCAGGCACTGAGGCACCAGGCTGGGCACTTAATACACCAGACTAGGCGTCTGAGCCCCAGCTCTTTGGAATGGGGCTGGGAGCGCATAGGCACCTAAACTTGGTGCATAGGCACTAAACCGGGCACCTACATACCCAAGACAGTGCGCATTTGGTCAACCCTAAAAAAATGAATTTTCACCTCCTCTAAGCAAGAGTTTGCGTGGGTGATTTCTATCGATCCTCAAACTTATGCTTGAAAATTTGTACTTTACTTTTAAAAGATATTAATGGCGATACTTTTGATTTGCTACTAAAAATTTGACGGATATACATGTAAATAATGTCTGTGCCCGACATGTAAATACATCTAAAACAACATATTATTTGTGTTTCAGCCATAGTAATCATCTTAATTATAGTTAAAATTGAATCATGATTCCTTTCGTTCTTAAGAACAGAATGGGTTCAAGTGAGTGCGAGCATAGTATGAAAGAAACAAGCGTACAATAATTGTAAGAGTCGTAGTCTTAAAATCTTAAATTTTATTTTATTTTTATATAGAGGATGCAAAATTTCTCATCAAATAAAAGCATTTTAAAAGATAAATTGCCTCTTAAGTTCAGACGGATGCCATGTTGAATCCCTTAACCCTTCGTTTATAAGTAGGGAAGGCTTTATTTCTGTCTAATTGTCTCTTCATATTTAATAAGCTCTTAAATGAACTTTCACATGATTCTGAAAATGAAAAATAATCTTACAGACTACCAATAAACAAAATATATCATAAATTGCAAGAGTCCAAAGTTAAGCTATAACGTTATAGTAGGAATATAAGCATGTTCACCATGTCCCTAAGTCAAAATTGTGTGCTTAAATAATATAAATTAATTACTACTGGTATTCTGCAATGGAAGACACTGCTGATTTTAAATAGTTGATTTGTAGGTTGAATTGATTAAATAGCATGTGAATTGCATGTGATGCATTCATTAGATTAATTTGTTCAGAATTGGGTAAACGGATTTCAAGTTAACAATTTGTGAAAGTCAATATATTGTGTCACATCACAAATTCAAATTTGTTTTAAGTTAAAAATGCATCATGTCCACTACATACATATAGGGGTGTAAACGAATCAAACACGAACGGACAGAGCTTGTGTTCGTGTTCGGTTCGTTTGAAATTTAGTTTGTTTGAAATAAGATCATGTTTGAAATTGTTCGTGAAGTCACTATTCGTGTTCGTTTCTTAACGAACGAGTCGAACACGAGCTGTTCGTGAACAACTAACCAGTTTGACATCCCTAATATTAATATATATAAATTTAAAATTTAATTTTTTGAATATCATAAATTTTTTTTATATATAATTATTTTAAATTATTTTATATTTCAAAAAAAAAAAAATTCGAGCACGAACGAACATATCACTGTTTGTGTTTGGTTCATTTAACTAACCGAACGAAAAAAATTTGTTCATGTTCATATCGTCTACTTATCGAACAAATCAAAGACAAACTCATTGACGAACCGAACACAAACTGTTCGCGAATAACGGGCTTTTTTGACAGCCCTACATACATATACATATATATATATATACATACGTGCAAATATTAAGTTTTAGGTGTTAGATATATAAATAGGTAGGAATTATGTAATAAGTACGTAAAATTTCCAATAAGTTTAAGACCAAGTTATTTTTTTAATATATAATGTATCGATTATATTAACTTTAAGAGATCTAAGATATTCTTAATTATTTTAGTTGTGATGCATCCTAAAAAAACTCTTTTAATCATGCTTCAATTCCAGAGCTTTTTGAGCTAAGAGACAAATCCAAAGAAGAATTCATAATCATCTAAGCTCCGATTTCAACAAACTTATAATCGAACTGTGCATCTCAACAATACGAACCCAACGACTCCAAACTTGGTCCAACCCGAGTCCTATCAAGCATGAATCAAGTCTTTCAGTTGCAATTGAAGGCTTGGGATAGTCGATTGAATGAAAAAAATGAATTTCAAATCTGATAAGCCTATAGCCAAATCAAGTGTCTGGATGAAGCAAATCAACGAGCCCAACATCACCCAATTTTAGACATCATTAAGGCACTTAAATATTCATAAAATATCATCCAATTAAGATAATCACTCTAAGTTGTTCAATGGAGTGGTCCGGATTCATGCAATATTTACGAAAGATAGCACTATATAAATCTATAAATAGAACACCAATTTCTTCATGAAGGGGAACCTGAACCTGGAAGAGAAAGCTGAAGGAGCTCCATGTTCCTGAGGGTTTCTGAGTTGCACCACCACGAAACTAGCGACGACTAGCCGCCGCCACCAACAAGTCGCTACCACCGCTAGACCACCGTAGTTGCTGCCCAACCATCCCTACTAAGCCACCACCGCTGCCAGAACACCGCTATCACAGGTTCAACATTGCTTTGCCACCACTATCATCACAGAACACCATCATTGCTAACCCACCATCATCCCACTAATGGCGCTACTGCAACCACAGTAGCCTAACTAACAACGCTATTGTCACCATATTCCCTTGGCCAGTAGTTCTGCTGCCACCACTATGCCTTTACTGAATCACCATCTTTAGATATGACTATCTCTATCATAATATCTTGGCTAATACTGACATACCACAGTCATTGTCATTGGAACTCAATACCCTGCAAACTAAGTTGTTATTGCCATCATTACCAGACCACTACTACCACTATCGAGTCATTATCATCAGACCAATAATATCGTTGTGCTACTATCATTCTACACTATCATTATCAAGCCAACATCATCGTATGATAATTCTTGTCAAGCCATTGTCAAGCTAGAGGTCAATTTTCAGGTAACCATAATACCAAACAATTATCATCAAACTTCCATTGTCAGGCTACTACCACGAGCACTGTAAGGTTGCCATTACAAAATCATCAATGTTAGGCCATCACATTTATGTATGTCCACCTTCATCAAGCTATTACTGTTATGTCGGGCCACTACCATACCATTATCACTAGCCTGCCTCGATTACTGGAACACCATCATGCATCTATTGTCATTTTTGGATCATCATTACCACAACCCAATCACTATTATTATTTCCATCATTAGAGCCACCACTGCTTAATCATCATCATTGTAAGACTGCGGGTCTTGATCGCCTCTAACATGATCTATTCGATGAGGTCAATCAACACTTCTTTCAAAGGAAGAAAGTTTCTTTGTTGTAGGGTCATGGGCTTTCATTACATCCAACTTGGTATACCCGAGGAGGTTGGTCAACATCCTTTTTAAGGGAAGTTAGTTGCTTTGTCATAGGATCATGAACCTTGATTTCCTTAAACCTAGTTTGTCTGATGAGATCGGTCAGCACCTCTTTCTAGAAAAGATAGTTTCCTTGTAATAAAACTACGAGCCTTAATCACCTTCAGCCTGGTCTTTCTGATGATTCCAGTTAACACATTTTTCAAGGAAAGATAGTTTCCTTGTCATAAGATCATAAGCATTGATTGCTTCCAACCTTTTCTATTCAATGAGATTGATAAAGACATTTGCTTAAGGGAAGAAAATTACCTCCTTTTAGAATCATGGTCTTAATTGCCTCCAGTCTGGTTTATTGGTTAAGGTTGGTCAACACCTCTTTCAAGGGAAGGCACTTGTCTAGCCATAGGATTTTAACAAATCTCAAATACTTGCTAGATCATATTTTTTTTTATAATATGAATGATGAAAGATTAGAATGCTAAAAAAAAGTAGCTAAAATATTATAAGAAAACAATGTTCTTATGATGACAAAAAAAAGAATGTTTTTATGTTGATGATTATAATCAATGACACTCACTATGAGAAAATATTTACATAGTGTACAGACTATAGTTGCGTCAGAACTTATCTGACACAAAATGCCTGTGTTGGCTTTGCATCTCTTTTACAATGAGCTTTTTTAATAATGAGGTATGTGTTGTCGTATGCTGACACAACAACAACTTTGTGTCGATAATAGTAGTGACATTATTTATTGTTAACTTTGTCATTTAATAGCGTGGGAATTTGAAAATGCTATGGCCGATGCAAATTACGTATCGTCGGAAAAGAACCAAAGCAAATCTATCATCTACTCATTAAAATCTAATCATATGCCTTCCAGTTCATTCATGCTCTCCACCATTCTTTTATTTTCTCTAAAAACCCTCATTTTTTTGCAAATCGACCTACCGACGACCTTGCAACTATGGAAAATCTTTGTATCTGAGCATTTCTCTGAAGTAATTTAGTATTTTTCCAGCATTTTGTCCAATCATTTGTTTTTTGCTTTCCTAATTATTCCATTTTGCTTTAGTTTTATGTATTAGGGTTTAGTTATGCCTTAGGGGTGTTTGGTTGCATGTAAGAATTTGGGTTAGTGGGATTTAGTTAATCTTAAAATTATAAATCTTTTAAATCTTATCTACTCTCCCCAAGGAATTATTAAAGCAGGATTTAACTCAAATTGAAGGCAAAAGTTTGGCCCTCAATTTTCAAAATTCATAAATCTCAAAAACTCTTGCATTTTTGTATTTATATTTACTTCTAGTATTAAGGATATACACAAGAATAGAGAAGGAGAAAAATCAATTAGGGAAGCACAAACAAATTTTATTATTCTCAATATGAGAGGAATTTATATCATTTTTTCTAATGGAGAAACTTACCCCATTTTTTCAAATTCATAATGTTTATTTTTTTATAGATGTAAGAGAATCTCATTAACAATAATTTCTAAAGTAACTACTCAATTTAACTTAATATAAGAACAAATCATATGCTAATATCATATCATTCTCCTAACTATACTTTGAGTTATGAGTGTCTAGGGCGAATTGGAGAGTTTTACAATAAGAAAAGTATAGAAACACATGATTTAATGTGAAAAAACCTGAGAATGGGAAAAAAATAAGGAGCCATACCACACGAAGAAATCCATTATCACTATGGAGTCCAGGTAAGGGAGCAATCACATCTGAAGGACAAGGTCAAAGGGATTGTGCATGAAGGGGCACTTATTGAGCCACTGGTTGAAGGTCCCCAACTAAAGCAACATTAGACGAAAGGTGGGAAGGTCATCCTCGCCTACCTATTCAACGTCCTTGTTTGAAGCATCCTACTGAGAGGATATTGATTTAAAAGGATGGATGTTCAAAATGAATGAGATTGTGAAGCAAGAAATCATAAACTTGTCTCAAGATTGGAGGTTTGACAAACTGCACTAAGAGGAACCTCACACGGGGAAGGTTTTGGTGGAGTAGATGGTATGGCCGTGAAATACCCTAGGTTTTTGTATCTCTTCTTCTTGGTCGTGGGGTGGTGGTGTATTTATAGGAAGGGAAAGGGTGGCCAATTAGTCAAGCTGAGGTGTGTGATATATTGTTGAGGTTGAGGGCTGACAAGGGCAAGAACCTAATTGAAATGAAACACATTGGATGGGTAGAATTATGAGTTTTGACCACAGTGGCTCCCTCGGGTAAGGTTTTGGTGGAGTAGATGGTATGGCCGTGAAATACCCTAGATTTTGAGCTCAAAATTAAGGCTAGACAGTGGGGATGGGGGGTTGAAGATGATTCGAATGAGCTTAGGATCACTGGAATTAGGGTTTGAAACAATTTTGGCAGAGTTTCCCTAGGTTTTTGTATCTCTTCTTCTTGGTCGTGGGGTGGTGGTGTATTTATAGGAAGGGAAAGGGTGGCCAATTAGTCAAGCTGAGGTGTGTGATATATTGTTGAGGTTGAGGGCTGACAAGGGAAAGAACCTAATTGAAATGAAACACATTGGATGGGTAGAATTATGAGTTTTGACCACAGTGGCTCCCTCGGGTATGGTTTTTTCCAGTGACTAAGGCGGCCGGTCAGGCCAAGGTTGGTGGCTAGGTGGCCCAAGGAGGCCAGGGGTGGAGAATGGTGAAGTCAATTGGGTTGTGCCAAGTGGTTAAGGGTGGATCAAAAGGGAATGGGGTTTAGGCCTCTTTTGGGTTTGACTTGGGTTTATCCCATAGAAATGGCTTGGTTCACCTCCCCATGGTGGCTGGTGTGGTGTTTTTAGGTTCAATCCAAGAAGCCACATCCAAGGGCTTAGAGTTTGAACCTAGGCTTGGCATGGAGAATGGGAGGGTAAGGTAAAGCTTGTGATGCTCGAAAGTTGGTCCTTCTTTTACCACTTAAGGCATGGTGGACTTTCCTATGACTCACATGTCTCAGATGTGGCTTTGGGGAGGCTCCATGGCTTGCATGTGGCTTGACCAAGTTTCATGAAAAAGGATTTAGGAATTTTGAAGATTTTAGTGAGGTGTTGGTGGAAATTCAAATTTGGATGAATTTAAACATGTATGGTGTGGTGTATAGTTTGGTTTGATTAAATGGATGATAGGAAGGATTTGTGACTTGGGCATTGGGCTTTTAAAAGGAATCAAAAGTTTGGGCTTGAGTTCTTGGGTTTTTAAAAATTTTTAGGGGAGGCTTTTAAAGTTGGCTTTTAAATTTAATAGTGGCGAGCTAGATGAAGAATTGTCATGGAAGAGAATTTATTTTGGGCTTAATTGGGATGAAATTGAGTTTTGAATAGTTTTGGGAGAGTTTGGGGCAAATTGCGAATTTTTTTGGTCTTTGTGGCATTTTGGAAATTTTTTAGAAAATTGATCAATTTTAGGAAATGTGGGTGAGTTGGGCAATTTGAATAATTTGAGATGGGCTAGGATTTTTTTTTGTAAGAAATTTGAAATTTGGAGAATTTTGGGTATTTTTGGGTTTTAGAGGTATTTTGGTAATTTTGGGAGAAATTGGGGCTAAAAGGCAAAAGTTGGATATTTTGGTAGCTCGCTGTGTATGCTTTCGGAGATGCAGAGGATAGGTAGGATAGGTAGGAAATTAGGGGTATTTTTTTATTTAAATAATTATAGAAACTTCAAAAATTCATGACTTAGTGTAGAAAAATGCTAAAAGTAAAATAAAAATACTCCTGTGCTCAGTGAACAGAGAAGCGCATTGTGGACTAAAAATAAAATATATTTGTTTAATATTTATTTTTAAATTAATTTAACACTGTGAAATTTCCTTAAATAATAAATAATTAAACATTAATCCTTAAATGTGAAATTTGGAAGGTTCATTCCTCACATACTTAAGGACGTTCAGAGGACACGTCTAATATTGGAAACCCTAATTTTCAAAGTAAATCACCCTTATTTTGCTTAAAATAATTATAAAAAATGAAATATAAGTTAGAAAATTATAAAAATTTGTTTGATAGATTCACTGTGGTTAGAGGAACTTAGGAAAAAATAAACATTAAATTTCAAAATTTTAAAACATATTTTCCTATTTAAAAATTAAGAAATTTACCAAAATTAAGAAAAATGTAAATAAATTCAAAAAATCAACAAAATAACCCCAATTGAAGGAAATAGTTTTAGAAAGTCTCTGTAGAAATTTCATCGACATAACAATTTTTTTTAAAAAAAATGTATTTTTAAGTAAATAAGGATTTCAAATTGAAAGAAATATAAAAATAAAATATAAATAAAAAAATTATATAAAGTAATTTAGAGTGTTCCTTAAGACTAGAGCTACTTCCAAAAAATAAAATGGAAGTTAAAATAAAAAAAAAATTATTTTTAACCTTTTTTCTTAACTAAATATTAATTAAAAATACCAAAAATAAAAAAAAAAAACCTAAATATGTCAAAATATCATAATCAATTCCTGAATGAAAAAAAATAACTTTAAATTTTTTTTATAAAGTTTTGGGATTGTAAAAATGTATTTTAAGTAATTAAATGCATTTTTATATATTTTTTACTAAAATAATTATTAAAAATAAAACAAAACTCAAAAAAAATATGGAATTAATTTTTTTAGGTTTTGTGAAGTCAAATGGATTAATTAAAAATATAAAAGCTAATTTTCAAAATAAATTATTTCTATTTATTTATTCATTAAAAATCAACTAAAAATAATAATAATTAAATTATTATTTAAAAAATTATAAAAATTGGATTGACTGATCCTCTGACCTATGTAAACCTCTCAAAATTTTCTTAAGGACAAAAAGTATGCTTTATTTAATTAAATGAATTAACATTGAAAATTTTTATGTTTAGACTAAAATAATTATAAATAAATAAATATATATATATATATATATATATATATATATATATATATATATATATATATATATATATATATCAGAAAAATACAAAAAAAAACTTTGATATTTTAATTAACCCATGAGTAGCAAACCACCAAAGTTTCTAAATCATTTGAATCTAATTAAAAGAATTATGAAATAAAGAACCCTAGGAGATAAGATGGTAATTATGTAAATTTTAGTCCTAATTAAAATTTTAGGTCAAGCCAAAGAGTAAAATGGTAATATTGACCATAACTGATTCTCTAGGATGAGTGAAATATAAAGGGTTAAAAGACAGAAATCAATTCACATTATTGCCTACAAAAGGGTAAAATTGCAATTAATCAAATTGTTATGGTTTGGAAGACGAGTACATTGGATGATTCTAATGTGAGGGGGATGAGATAAGAAGACAATAATTAAATAAATTGAAGACTAGATTAATGTTTAGATATAATTCAATCGTTCAATACGATTCAATTCATTTCACTGAACTTTTTAAAATAACAAATCTATACAAAAGATCTAAGAACTTGGTGGTGAACTACGATTAATCTAGAACTATCTAAAGGGATTAGAAAAGAAAAAAAAAACTTAACTTATCTTAAGCACTACCAACTCACTTAAATAATTGGGCTCACCCTTGGGGTGACCATCCATCCAAACCCCAATCATAATAAGACAAGTAACTCCTAGCCTACTCATGGGTTAATTAAGATATATACTAAACACAACTTAAAGACATCAAAATTCACCCTAGGACTATCAATTCAACAATCGAGTAACATTGGAATGAACTTAAAATGATTCAGGAGATCACAAGTTTGTTTAGAGTTATCCTTTGGATATTCTTGGCAGATTCTAGATATTTTAGAGGACCTCTGAGCCTGCTACAGTTTGTTGAAGAACATTGTCTTCAAAATACAACAACAACTAAATCAAGATAAAATTCTTAAAGACCCACCAAGTTATGACTCGGGGTCTGATAATCCACAAATTAATAGAAAATACCCCAACTCTACTCATCCAACATTAATAACCCAACACTCAAGGGTATGGGCATTGGATAAAGTGTCTAAACCCTTGTGAGAAACTATGGATATTTGGTAAGACCACGTCTGGATCATCTGACTGTGTAAGTCTAAAGTTCAGGTGGAATGGCAGGGACGACATTGCTTATGGGTGTTTAAAGTGGGACGTTAGAATAATATCTCCTACTCGCGACGACCTTCGGAGAGGGGATAGGATCGACGATACAATTCACCAGCCCTTGGTAAGAAATTACCCCTTACATTTTTAGGTTGTTGGTGGTTTAGTCCGATCAGGATAATTAACTCGTGGACAATTTAAATTTTTCAAAACATATTTAAATATAATCAAAATATGATTTTCTCAAAATATCTCTACTTTTGACTACTAAATAAAACTTTTTATGCATAAAAATGTAAAAGAGTATTGACTGCAAAATTATTGACATCTGCTAGTTAATCATCTTGATTATGCTAGAACATGCCTTCCTGAGATTGATTGGTTGGTAGATTCTATCTAAGATTAGAAGCACTCAGCCCATCTCTGAGCCTTCAACTTTACTAATTTCTTACACCTAGACTCGATCGTCTATATGTGCCATGTAGTTTTACACACATGAACTTTCCATTCACTTTACTTAAAGTTTGTGAACATTAATCTGCTATAATTATGGGACTGAACCCTTTTGCAGCAATAACAGAGACTCAAGTATGCATTACATTTACAACATTTTAACTACGGTAATCTCTTTTATTGCTCTTTACTTTTGCATTTATTTAAATGCAAGATCTTCGGGATAGAAAAAAATCGTCGGTTTACTTAGGATGGATCGGTACAAAATCTAAACACGTGCCTTTTAATTAACTGGATTAACAAAAAATGAAAGAAAAATATAAGACATAAAAGACTAAACCTAGAGCAGCTATCAACAAGGAGCTTGGAGCAAGCCAAAGCAAATGGAAGACTACTATCTATAATAACAAAACAGATCTACATCCACTAAACTTTTCCTAGAATTAAAAAACAAGTTATAGGACTTCAAGGTAGTTCGTCTAGCACGACGTAAATCCTCAATTTATTTTTAGGCATTTGTACAATCATGTTATGCAATCTAAGCCCTAGCTCGCTTTAAGCTCCGAGGTCGTCGTACAGTACGACATAAACCATCATATCCTTTAAGGCTATTTACATGTTCGATATCATGTAAATGTAAGACCTGAATAATAAAATTTGCAAGATGAAACATCAAAATAAATATCTTTTTCAAAATTGAAGTCAAACAATAGGATAGTCTGGGAAGTCACCGTGGTTCTCCTTAGGATTAGTGACATCCCTATTTTTCTTCCTTTGGATTCCTAAAATAAACTATTCATATTTTGATCCATTCCCAATTTGATTTTTCATGTCCTACCTTGAAATTCTAAACTTTGAAATTCTTGGAGATAAATGTCTCTGATCATCATCGAGAGTCTTCTCAAGTGATTTAAGTCATTTGAGATGTAATTAACTGTAAGAGCTTGCCTATATAGGGAGTTTAAGAACCCAAGTAATATAAACTCATTCTAATCTTTATATTATATAGATAATTTGTCAGTCAACATAAAATATTTTCGTAGACCAAACGAATGTCATAAATTCATTAGTTTATTTAATTAAGCCTCACTATCAAGTAATATGTATATTTCTCGGGATAGGTGCATCGCTTGTGGAGTTGTGCTTGTTTATTAAACTATGAAATGAATGAAATATTAGTATACTCATGTTTTACAATTAAAATATTATTTTTAAAATTAAAAAAAAAATTGTTTATTAGCAACCTTATTGCAATATCATTTCTCTGGCATCATCTCCCTCTCTGTCATCGTCAGCTCGCAGCTTCGACGTCGACTGTTGCTCATGTCTCATCATCTCTATTCGAAGCCGATAGATCACATCTCTTCGCCTCTGTTCGAAGACGACAGATAGCATCGAGTCTTCCTCCTCATAGAAGACGGGAAGGGGTTGTGTGCTTGCTTCCTCCTTTGTCTTCCTTCTCCACACAGCTTGACTGCATGGAGTTTTAGTCTCTTCGGTTCCTGACCGTCTTCGCTTGTCATCCCTACCCTTTGATCGACTTAACAGGGCTTCTAAGCTGTGATGGAGCTTCCTTTTTCTTCAGTTGAACTTGAAAAAGCCTCATTTGCCCACGTGATGGGTAATCCTCAAGTGGAGACGACAGTTGTCTTCCCCTTAAGTTATAAGAAATGTCGTGATAGTGCAGGTGACTGCCTATTTATTAAGAATGCAAGCAGGAAAAATGATAAATCAACACTCTTTTTCTCGAAGTTAGAAATTTCATCCTTGACTGACAAATTCAAGTTTACTCTTTTTGGAAAATTTCTGTGGGGACACCAACCTATGGAAGTAATCAAAAAAAGTTTTGATGATCTCAAATTAATAGGAAAGTAGAAAGCGGGGCTCATGGATGGGAGACATGTATTGATTCAATTAACCATGACTGAAAATTACACTCAGATTTTCTCCAAAAAATATCTCAGTATTGCTGGTAAATCAATGAAGCTACTTAAGTGGTTTCCTGATTTTGACCCTAATCATGAACCTCATATTGTACTAGTATGGTTTAGTCTACCAGGTCTCAAGCTGCACTTTTTTTATTATCAGCTTCTTTACTCTATTAGGGCCATACTCGGGGATCTTATGAAGCTAGATCTACCGACTTTCAACCTAACTAGACCTTCTATAGCCAGAATACTTATAGAAAGAGATGTTACTTTACCTGATGTTACTGAAGTCTGGTCGGGCACAACTCATAATGGATATTGGCAACAAATCGTTATGGAGCATAGACCGCCTTACTGTTCTCATTGTAAGATGTTTGGGCATACACTTGATAAATGTCATAAGTTTCATCCTAATTTGAAATCTAAAGATTAAGTGAATAAGGATGAATCTAATCCCACTACTCTGGACATATCTGTTCCATATGGAGAGAAAACTACCATAGGATAGGTTTTGGATATCGCTAAAAATCAGCCACCTACCATCCCTGCTGAGAAGGTGTAAACCGATCCATTACCCAACATGACAGTTCATGATGAAGAACATCATACTACCGGTACATATCCAAAAGTTTTTATACCACTCACTGCTATTGAAGAAGACTCACTTACATGCCAAGACACACGAGAGTGCTTCTTTGATTCAATCAAAAATCAGCTGGTACAATAAGCGATTACTTCTAATGCTCAACTTCCTACACATGTCCGACACACTTTAGACCAATCCACTAATCAGTCGAGCCAATATTCGAATGAAGAATGACAGGTCTATTCCAGGAGAAAGAAGAAAACTAGAGGCCGACTCGAGCTTGGAAACTTATTGGATGATACTTTGGTCACTACTGTCAATGACGCTCACTTACCAATTTAGTAGCTGGCTCCTTTCCTAGAACTAGAGGTAGAGACAAAGAAAATTTGGGTCGCTCTTTAGCTACTTGATACTACGGTTTTTTTGGCATTTTTTGTTTTTTTTTCTTTAGGTCTCATGTAATTTGATGTATTTTCTCTTTTTTTTTAACCTTTTGTATGTGATGGTTATCGTGGGGGAAGGGTGTCATGCTTGGGTCATTCCACACAATCTATGTGTATCCTTATTTCCCTTTTGATATATTAGCCTTTGGCCTTTTTCAAATATATATATATATATATATATATATATATATATATATATATATATATAATTAAATCCAAAACCCTACATATTTTCTGAAAATTTCGGTTGGCAGTTAGTCAGGAAAAATCTTCAGCTTTTTCGTTCTTCCTTGATGGAGTCTACAATAGACCCTTCCTCTTTCGAGTGACCAAATTGTTCATGTGCGGTCTTCCTCACTCAAAATTGGATCCAAAGCTCTTCTCAACCTGGCTCTTGATAATACCATGGTACATGTCTCTTGTCCTAGCTGTACTCGTCTTTGCTATTCTTGTCTTTGTGCCTTTAGTGCTGGTGTTCCTTGTTGTGGCGTGCCTTTTACTCTCAATGGATATGAAGTGTGATTCACTGATCTTAACGACTCAAAGTACATTCTGGTTTGAGAATAAGCTTGGGGTGGTTCTGCATATCATGCATTTTCTTCACATTGCTTCTCTTAACTCATTAAGTTACAAATTCCTTGGTACAATTCATCATTCTTAGATGGTAATCTTCCTATAAATGGGTATTCCTTGTAAAGTTTGTCTATGGACGTAGTTCCATATTATTAAATGTTTTTAGAATGTAGGGTCTCATATTGTTCGTGAGCTCATACAACTGAGTAAATAGCCTCGCATTGTGAGAAGAGTGTGGGGTGGAGAGAGTAATTTGGAAGAGATCCCTAGAGGGAACATGAAGAAATACCTTGATTTTGAATCTCGGGTAAGCCGTAAGAAAGTGGCTCCTCATAGGTATCTTTAATTCACAAATTTTTAAAGAGGGAGAGGTGGAAAGTGAACTCTCGGGAAAAAATATGGAACCCTTCAAGAATGAGAGCATGAGGGAAAAAAAGAACATTCACTTTTCCCTCATCGACCCTTTTATACATGAGATAGAAAGATTTTAAAATTATTTAAGTAGTACATCAAGGATTATTTTTTTATTCTCTCCAGTGCCTTGATTGAAGGTCAATATCATGAATATAAAGTATTGTTGGCTAATGTCAGATATTACCGGTACGACAGTCATCCCCAATGCATGAGAAATGAGACAGAGTCATAGTGTCGGGCGGTGGCATCTTTAAATAAGAGATTGATGGATGGCGTGGTTGGTCAAGATGTCTTTCTCAAATTGCTACCTTCACATAGATGGGTTTAGTCACTTTCTCTAGGAAGACAACGATAATTAGCATGGTAAGCTTTCTAAGCAGGTGTGTTTGATTTAACTATTTTGGTAGGTGAGCTCGATTCAGCCACTTTAGTAGGTGAGCTTAATTCAACCACTTTTAGTAGATGAGATCGATTTTGTGAGATAAAAATCAACTGAAATGTTTATATGCTCGTATGCGTGCATAGAATTGAACACTCAGATTTTAATCCCTCGATGATTGCCTCAAATCTTCAAGATTCTACATCATTCTTAACAAGTCGTCTCACATCGACTATCTCTTTGTTTTCTCCCTTCAATTTTCTGTCACAGGCATCTAGAGGTTTTATACCTCCAGCTTGAGGAAAAATCAAATTGAATACATGAATAATGATATGTTATTATCATACAATTAGTTCTATTATGAGGTTAATAAGAGAAGTTGGTTTATAAATTGATGTTAATGAGAATCCATACTTTTATAAATAGAATTCATTTGGAGATATTAAGGAAACAAGAAACTGTGGTAAGTTTCTCCTTGAAAAAAAAATGAAGCAAGCTTATTTGCTATTGTTTGTCTTATTCTCCTACTAATTTTTGGAGTTGTTGACATCTTCAAATTATCACTTATTGATATTACCATGCTCTAACCCTCCTTGACCCAAATTATATAGTTGTCAACGTTCTCGATTTACCGTTTATGGAGATCCCTAATACTAGATTACGGACTCACTTGATAACTAATTTGGACTCAACCCGACAACCAGGTTGATAACTAGCTTGATCACAACCCAGAATTTAAGCTCGGACAGCTATAGTACCACTAGTTTTTATGTACTTATTATTACTAGTTTATTATTATATTATTTTCAAGGGGCAATTACATACAGTGCACACCAAAAAAAATTATTATTTACAAGTCTAACGCCCATTTTCATCCTTTTTTTTTAATTCTTGCTCAAATATCAAAATTCAAGATAAAACCCCAACTCATATTTTTCTTTTTTTATCAAATTCTTAATGATTTGATCATGACACTCGCAAATGGATCGACTCAGTAGTCCGTATGCAATCATCTCTATTTTCAATCATGTATCATGTTTACAGAATTTGATGTGCATCCCGATTCGACTGCGGGCCGCCAGTCCAATCCGAATCACATAATAAAAATAAGTAAATAAATCAATAAATAAAATAATCACTTCACCATCAAACTTTTATTACTATTTTCTTAAAAGGAAATAAGGATAAAAACACCCTCCACATAATCACTTACCTTAATCTAAACCGCTCACCCAATTAACCTCCAATTAGTCATTAATATGTTTTAATATGCCCTTTTTTCAACCAGAAAGTTACAAGCTTTGCCACAACAATAAATAATAATAATCAAAGAGAGGAAGATTTCTGGGAATTGGCGCATGCACAGATCCAGTCAAAAATCCACCCCATGATTTAACCAATTAATTTTGTAATTTATGCTCTTTGATCAATGTTAGTTACCGTGCCTGCCATCCAATGTATCTATATATATATATATATATATATATATATATATATATAGAACAGTAGCTATTAATCAAGTACCACACAACCGTCACAGAGAAAACAAAATCATTTTCTTTACCTAATGCATGAAAGAAAAGAAGATAACAAATGTAGAAATGATTAAAGAAAGCAATCAAAAGCAAATTTATCAGATGCCCACATTTGATCTCTTATCATCCCCACAGCAAATGGCAGAAAAATGGAAAAAGAACTCTGCGTTGTGATTTCTTCTCCTCCGCTTCCTGATATAGAGGCAGAGACCTTTCTCCCCCGTTTTAAAATCACTCAATCTTCACGTGATTCGCCATGAGAAATCGTTCCGCACCCGAGGTTCTAAACCTCAACACGTAACACGCGCCGAGGAGGCCCTCTCCGAACCTCAGAGAAAAAACGAAAGCTGCAGCAGTGTGGCTCCTCGGGATGCGAGCAGAGGAACAGGAGAAGCCTTGCTTCCTCTGTGAGTCGCGAGGAAGACGAAGCCATCCTTCTTAAAGCAAGCAGAGCACTCCAGATTCTGTCTCCCTCATAAAAACGCCACCAAACCATTCATTCTTTTACTCTCTCTCCCTCTCACTTTCTCCCTCCCTCCTCCTCTGACCCTTCTTTGATATAAAAATGCTGTCAGGCCGCCCTTCGTGAGTAGGAGTGATTCTGCTTGTAGTTCGAGGAATGGAGGTGAGCAAAGATTGGATTTTTATGGTCCTCTGATTTTGGGAATGGAGAAAGGTTATGGTTTGTGGTTTACAATGTTCCCTGCAGGTTAGGAAGAGGTTGCAAATTCCGACCTTTGGGAACTGGGATTACAGCGACGAGATGCCCATCACGCACTACTTCGAGTCAGCGAGAAAAGCTGGGCTGGTTCGAGCTGGTTTATCAGAGACAAGTTATGAGGAAGATCTCTGCAACGTTCCGGTTGCGATGCCGGTGAAGTTGGCTTATCAGGATGGCGTTTATCGCCGGAAGGTTTCGAATTGTCATTCTTTGCAGTGGTTTTATGTTTATTTCTCCATTGGTTGCCTCTGTTTACGTGGTTGATTTCAGGTGAGGAAGAGGGATGGCAATGGAGGAGAGGAGAAGGGGTACTCGAAGGAAGAGAAACAGAGGAAACAAGGGACGGTCTCCGGCGATGTTGCTCGGCCGCCGAGAAAATCTGTAGCCGCTCCTAAAGCAGTAGATGAGGACTTGTATGAGATTCCACCAGAGCTACTTTATCAGAAGCCGAAGAGGGTATGTTCATCCCTCCCTCTTTTTCTGAACTCTGAGTCGACTCTGTTTATGAATTCTGAATTTCTCCTGCTTTTATTTTTGTTGCAGAAAAGGTTTCTGAGGATTTTTTTCGCAGGATGTATGGGGCTGAACTGTATCGCCAGAGCTTGAATAATCTGCTCATAGATCTGCTTCTTTCCTATTTCTTAAATCTGATGTCTCTTTGATGAATGAATTGTATGAGTTTTTGTATGTAATGCAAGGTTGTTTTGATTATTGTAAAATGATGGAGAAATTTCTTCGCCTGTAATCTGCTTGCTTCTTTGATTTGAGCTGCCGTTGGTTTCCATCAAAAAGGTGTTTAAAAGGATTTAGGCAAAATAAAAAGATGAAGATGAAGGGCGAGTGGATGTGCTCTGATTTAGTGAAACATCAAACATCAACGGGCATCATTAAATAGCATTTGAAGTCTTCTGTCGTCACTTCAGTGACAATTTTCAGGATTTTTTTTTTTTTTTACACATTTACTCAATTGGAATTCCTTTAAAGCAGTAAATATGAATGTGGTTTTTTTATTTAATTTTGATTTTCTGGATTATAAGAGTAGGGATGTTAGTAAACCAAAGCTCTTTGTCACCTATCAAAAGAGTTTTTCGAAGTGATGGTCAGGATTTAAATACTGTTTTGAAGCCCTACACTTAGCCGATGAGTTTTTTTTGACCATGACATTCTTATCTACTCAATCACGTGAGACTCGTCACGGATCGACTCGATCGAGGGTTCCATTAGACTATGGAGAGTTCACACATTTGACAGGAAGTAATCTGCTCTGATACCACTTGTCACCTCTCAAAAGAGCTCTTCAAATTAGTGGTTAACCCATGACTTATATACTATTTTTCACCCTTACACCTAGCCGATGCGGGTTTGTTTGTCCGTGACAGCTTAGTTAACAACTCAAATTTGAACATATTTATTTAAGTTAATAAATAAAGAAATTTAAATATGTTTTTAAAAATTTGAACCTTAAAAGAATGGAATTTAAAGATAATCCAACTCACTTGTTAACACCGGCGGACTTGGGAGAGGGCTTATCCTCTGCGCTTTCATTTCCTGCCTGCATTTTCCTTTGGCTAAATCTCACTTAAAAGTTGTCCAAAAATCAAATAATTAAGCCTCTAAGAGGTTATTATTTTTATTTTAGCTGAGGAGCTATATTGAAATACTAGTCAGAATAATTCCCACACTGATTTGAGACTAATAAAAATAAGAGATGATAAGCCATCAATAAATCCATTATCCAACATAATCTCCTGACATTTTTTTTAAATAAAAAATATTTAAATTTTAATAAAAAATCATCCATAGCTCTCAACAAATTTATAGTTGAAATGACCAGCTTGACGTACTAAAATCAGTCTAATTCAAGTTAAACAAGTTTACATTAAGCCATTAAAATACATTTGGAAGCTTTCCGAGCATATTTCAAATGAATGTCAAATCTGACGAGTTGTAGTCTGAACCGAGCAACTCGATAAAGACGAATCCAATGAGTTTATGATCACTCAATTCCGACATCATTAAGACACTCAAATGTCCATCAAACAACTTCTAATCAAAGAAAGCTCTTCGAATCGTCCGATCAGAGTGAATCATATTCCTACGTTAATTGCACCCAAAACTCTATAAATACAGCCCCACTTCTTCATGAGGAGGGAGAGGAGCTTGAAGCTTAAAAAAGAGCTTAAAACTTTAAGAAGGAGCGGAAGACTATCACCACCACCGCTGACCGTTGTAGACCCCCAATGACCTCTGTCGACAACTGCCGACCGTCATCGACTGTTGCCACCATCAATAGTCGTAGATCACTGCCAACTGTCGTCGAACACCCTTGAACACCATCGACCGGACGCCGCCAATCGCTATTGGTCGTCATTTGTTTCTAGCAACAAATTCATCAATACGTCGATATTGTAACTTGAGAAACCTAACAACTATTTCCCGCAAGTGAGACATGTGGTTGCAACTACAATCATCTTTTTATAGTGGAACTCTTCAGTTTGGTCAGACCCCATGGTTTTTCTCTTTCCGAATTTTCCACGTAAGAACTTCCGATGTTATTATTAATTATTTTCTCTTTTCTAAGTATGTGTTGAATCTTCGTACAACGCTAAGACGATAACCCAATACTCTACCGCCATGAAACTTCTAGCACGCATCAAGAGAAAACTTGAAATAATATTTTATTGGTTTTCATTAATTAAATTATTTTTTTTGTATACATATCTAACACTTATTTTGATATTTACATTTATAAGCAACACTTTGGTATTATAAATCTATACATGAAAATATGTACATTTCATTTTATAAAGATTAATGATGATATTTTTGATGTGATGTTAAAGAACAGAGTGATATGCGTACAAATATGAAAGTTTAAGAAGTTGTGTGCTATGAATAAAATTTGTCAATATTAGTCCTAAGCTGAGATAAAAAAGATTGAGAAATTTGTTCCACCACTATGAAACTTTTTTCACTCCATTATTTGTTAATGTTTTATGAACAAACTTGTCAATCGTTCTACAAATAACTTATTAAATACTCTATATTTATATGATATAATATTTAAATAAATTTAATTAATTAAAACATATTTATAAAAATATTTCTTAATAACATATTACAATATGATATTAATTACCTCTAAATTTAATATATTTTTTCTCAATGAACTAATTCAGTACTTATTTATGTCGTTTGATTAAAAGAAAGCTTTCTTTTAGCCTACATATTATTTTATTTATCAAATATAAATAAGTTAGATGCTAATTTGAAATCTATTCAAATACAAATCAAATATGAACATTAAAACTTATAAGCAAGCTAGGTATAAACATATATGTTAAAGTTTGTCTCAAGCTCGAATTAGACATGAACAACTTATCACTCGACCAGCTAATTGCCAAATATAACATACTCGACTCAACTTGGCTCTATTCCTGTCCAAGGTGAGAGATACAAATAAATTTGATGTTCAGTAAATTTAAATCTAGAACTTTGATAATAACTTTACAAATTTTATAAACTAATTCCTCAAAACTCAGACAGGCATAGAATGTTGAATTACTATTGACCAACATGTTGGTATGTTTTATATTTTCTACACAAATAGTTCTAAGATGTTTAATTTAGAGTTAAATTTATAAATTATTTGATCAATAATGTCACAAAATAGATATAAGTGTCGAGTAGGGGTGTAAACGAGCCGAACACGAGCGAGCCATGCTCAGCTCGTGTTCGGCTCGTTTATATTTCGTGCTCAAAAAGTGTGTTCCCGAACACGAGCTGTTCACGAACAAAGAGTCATTTTAACTACCCTAATCATGTAGTAATAGGACAATAGGGTTTGAGCAAGATTTAAAAATTATTATTTATATTAAAACATCATTTGAATCTAATTTAATAATTTTTATTCTATTTTCTTAATCAATATTTTAATTGGTTATAAATCTTTGTAGCCTTATATAAACTTGATGAGTAGTATTTCGAGCCAAAACGAGCCGAACACGAACGAACACATCTTAGTTCGTGTTCGGCTCGCTAACTTATCGAACGAAATTAACGAGCCGAACACAAGCTTCTTAACGAGTCGAACACGAGCTGTTCCTGAACAAAGAGCCGTTTTGACAGCCCTAGTGTCGAGCCATAAATTTAATGATGTTAAATTTTTATGTTAACGTCTGTTTTAAGTAAAATATTTTCATCCTACATTAACTAACCACCATTTAATTAGTAATCCTCCGAAAATTTAACGAATTCGTATTTTTAAGAATAATTTTAGTTAAAAAAATAATTTCAAAAAAATAAATTTTATCTTTATATGTTGTGAAGGCTCTTCTGATTGATTTCAGGTGAACATTTTTTAAAAATTAGGAACTTTATTAAGTTGTCATTTGATTGGATATGCACATTTTGAACGGGCGTGATGGAGAAGAATAGAAACTAGAGATAAAGTAGAAGATGAGAGGAGAGTTCTAAGACAAAAGATAAGTGGAGAAGTTTATTTACTTGTCACACTCCTTAATACATTACATTAAGACTTATATGTAGACACCTTACATGGCATAACAACAATTTAACATTGAGATGTAATAGTCATTTCATATATTTTATATATTTCGTATATTAATATAAAACCCCATTTTAGTGCAGTTGAATCCCTAAAAAAGTAGAGTCTGTCTCTGGCTGAAACGAGTGGCGGCTTGGGAGAGAAACATGAATAACCAGAGTTAGAGCAGAGGTAGAGGTAAGATCTAGACATGAATGAGAGATTAGATCAATTTGTTTGATTGACAGTGACTTTGTGAAAAAAAATGCTTGTTGATCCATAATTATGAAGTGTTGAAGGTGCGCTTTTGTTTGAGATTTATAGGATCTCTGATAAAATAATAGTCCACTTCTAAGTGTTTAGTACGAGCATGGAAAACTTAATTGTGATCTAGCACAATAGCGGAGGTATTGTCGTTGTGTAGTGTTGTTGGAGGTGAATGTTGGTTGGTAAGTTCTTGGAAGAATCCTCTTAACCGGATGATTTTTGCTATGATGGTAGCTAATGTTTCACATTCAGCTTCTGTAGATGATCTAGATATCGTGAATCATTTCTTCGCTGACAACAAGATGAGATTAGGTCTGAGGTAGATGCATAATTCAGATGACTATATAAGAAGTTACAGAAAGTAGAGTGTCATTGTTTGAGAGCTTATTTAAGATCATATATAGTTTTTTTAAAGTTTACATACATAATGAGAATAGTTATTTAGTGTCAGTATATCCAGAAGATTGTATACTTGCGTTATTATTACGAAATTTAGCAGTTTAAAGATTTTAAAAGACAAAATTATTTTTTACTAAAGTTATTTTTATTGGGATTGAATTGTATTTTTATTATTAGCACTGCGACGTGTCTGTTTTGTAATTTTGAAAATTATTTACAAAAACATTACACAACAAATCTGTGCATCAAGAATCCATTGCAGTCTACTGACAAATTCAGAAAAACAATATGCCAAAATTTATTATAGACTTGTTTTGTAAACTGGGAGTTCATAATGTTATGTCGTTTTTTTCTTGTCATTGTGGAATGTTTGTCATAAATATCATGGAATGTCTGTCACAAATATCATGGAATGTCTGTCATAAATATAATGGAATGTTTGTCGCAAATATCATGGAATGTCTATCATAGATATCATGGAATTTTTGTCACAAATAACTCTTATAATCATAGAGTTAAGATTGAGAAAGATAATTTTATCTGTCAAAATATGAAATATCTTTGAATGAAGAACAAATGATTTAACCAGAGATGAGGAGAGAGAACATGTCGAGTCGTGTCCCACCGCCGCCAAATCCCGTTGTTCATGTAGTTAGTTTGGTATTGTTGTTGAAAGGAGTCGTCACTCTGTTTATCTATTTTATTGCCCTAATCTCCAAGTAACTCAATCTTTTGAATCATATAAAAGATTCTCAGATATTAAGAAACTCAAAGAAAGAAGGGAAAGAGCTAATAAAAATTTAAAACAGTAGATAAAGGAAATATCAGAATGATTTTCATTCTGATAATCATTATTTAAAAAAGGATTCTCATACAAGGAAAACCACATGAAAAACTCAATAACCAGAGATATAGGTATATTACCTATTCTGAGTTCTTCATTCTCATATAGAAGCTAGCTCCTATAGTTAATTACATCTCAAACAATTAAGACTCTCTAAGAAAACTCCTCATTAACGTTAACACTCATTCTTCTAAAAAATGTAATATCAAAATAAAGAAGCATCAATGTTTGAACCTAGAGTAATAGGTTTTTAAGAATCTAATTCTACCCTAAAGGTTTTGTTTTGTCGTTTTGTTTTTGTCGATGTCATTTTATTTTGTCTTGTCTTGTGATTTTATTTTGTTTGTCTTTAGGTCGTTTGGTTTTGTTGTTTTATTGTTTTTTTTTCTTTGGTTTTGTTGTTTCGTTGTCATTGTTCACTTTTTCCACTTCAGAATATCGTTCTGCAAAACAGAGTTAACACACCCTAATAACATGCAAAGTAAATCTAAAGTGTAATTTGTTTTATTTCTCCAATAAACCTATAAAATAAAACACAATTAGCATGATCATGTTTACATTTATCAATTTAGTTGGTTGAATAACTTTTAAAACGATCCAGTCAAGATATATATGGCTCCATCTTCCCGGGGTCATAAGGTATTCAAATCTACTTAGTCCAAAAGATGTTTAAACCAGAACTAGAAGATTCTTATCAGCAACCACAGATTGCGTCATCCAAGAAATCTTTGTAGATTTGAACACAGATGTTCAAGTTACATTCGGTGATATTTGTTCATTTAGGTCCAATTTAAGTTCTAATGTTTTATTCGTGTTTTAGGGGTTGGAAAATTTTAGGTTGTTTACGATTGATTAGTTAATTGAATTTTGTCACTTTTGTCGTTTATTTTTGTTTGAGATGACCCAATCAAGATCTCATGGTTCCGTTGTCTCGGATCATTATGTTTGCGGTTTGATTAGCCACAAATGGTTGGAAGATATTTTGTTAGCAACTATGGGTTATCTCCTTCAATATATCTTCTCAAACCTAGTTGCATTTGTAGGTTTAAGTTTAAGTTTTAATGTCTATTAAAGTGAATTTCATGTTTTTTGGGTTTATGTCGGTGGGTTGATGAGTTGAATTTAGATCATCCATAATATCATTTATTTTAGGTCTGATATCGGTTAGACCTAAAGAAGTGTGATTAAGTCTAATATAGATTAGACTTAAGATTTTGGTTTAATTTTGGTAAAATCTAAGGATTTATGCCGTTTGGGTTCAATTTGGATAGAACCTAAGGTATGAAGATGATTTTGGTTTAATGTAGGTAGAGCCTAAAGTTTAGGATGGTTTAAGCCCAATATAGGTAGTACTTAAGGTGATTTAGGTTCAACGTAGGTAGAACCTAAAGTTTAAGATGGTTTAGTCCAATGTAGGTAGGACCTAAAGTTTAAGATGGTTTAAGTCCAATGTAGCTACTACTTAAGGTGATTTCGGTTCAATGTAGGTAGAACCTAAA
>NEWO01000030.1:276805-315658 GCA_003013225.1 Phalaenopsis aphrodite
AACCTAAAGTTTAAGATGGTTTAAGTCTAATATAGGTAGGACTTAAGATGATTTAGGTTCCATGTAGGTAGAACCTAAAGTTTAAAATGGTTTAAGTCCAATGTAGGTAGGACTTAAGGTCAGGTGCAACATAAGTAGGACTTAAAATTGTTTTAGGTTCAATATGGATTGAACTTACGGTTTGAAATTGTTCTAAGTCCAATGTAGGCAGGACTTATGATTGATTTAGGTTCAATATGGACTAAACCTAAGGTTTGAAATGGTTCTAAGTCCAATGTAGGTAGGACTTAAGATTTACTTAGGTTCAATTTGGGTTGACCCTAAGATTTAAGTTTGTTTAGGTTCAATTTGAGTTGAACTTAGGAGTTTAGGTTAACTTAGCTTCAATTTGGGCTGAAGCTAAGGTTTTAAGCCTAATTAGAATTATACTTAATTAGGATTTAGGTTAACTTAAGTCTAATATATTTAAGACTCAAAAGTTTGATTTAGCTTAGACCTAATTACGTTTGAAAGTTAATTAAACCTAATATATGTAAGGTTTAATTAGATTAATTAGGTTTAATTAGGAATAGACCTAATTGAAGTTTAGAGTTAATTAAACCTAATGTAATTAAGGTATAAATAAACTAATTAGGTCTAAATTTAAGTTAGACCTAGTTAGGTTTAATGTTAATTAAGCTTAATGTAAGTAAGATTAATTCAATTAATTAGATCTAAATTTGGGTAAGACCTAATTGGAGTTTAGTTGGTCTTAAACCTAATGTTGTTAAGGTTTGAGAGATTAATTAGTCTAATTGAGGTTTAGAACTAATTAGAGTTTATTTGTATTAAGCCTAATGTAATAAAGGCTTAAAAGAGATTATTTAGGTCTAATTAGGGTTTAGACCTAATCAGGTTTTAATTAAGTTAAGCCTAATGTGATTAAGGCTTAAAAGGGGTTAATTAGGTCTGATTGGGGTTTATACCTAATTAGGGTTTATTTATATTAAGCCTAACATGATTAAAGCTTAAAATGGGTTAATTAAGCTCATTGGGGTTTAGACCTAATTAGAGTTTAGTTTGTCCTAAACCTAATTTCTTTAAGGTTTAAGATGGTCAATTAGGTCTAATTGGTGTTTAGACCTAATTAAGGTTTTATTTTACCTAAGCCTAATGTAATTAAGACTTAAGGTGGTTAATTAGGTCAAACTGGGGTTTATACTTAATTAGGGTTTAAGTTTATCTAAGCCTGATGTAATTAAGGCTTAAGGTGGTTAATTAGTTCTAATTGGAATTTAAACCTTATTAGGGTTTAATGTGTCCTAAACCTAATGTTATTAAGGTTTAAAATGGTTAATTAGGTCTAATCGGGGTTTAGACAAAATTAGGGTTTAATTGTGTTAAGCCTAATGTAATTAAGGCTTAAAAAGGGTTAATTAGGTCTAATTGAGGTTTATACCTAATTAGGGTTTATTTGTATTAAGCCTAATGTAATTATGGCTTAAAAGAGATTAACTAGGTTTAGTTGAAATTGTTTAATTTGAAATTTACAATTTTTACCCTAAATGGTCAAAATGTCATTTTAAATTTTTAAATGGCTAAAAATTATCATTTTAGAGTTTAAAACTATCTCACTAAATATTTTTAACCATTTTCAAATTTAATTTCCAATTTCTAGATTTTTTATAATTATTTTGAAAATAATTACATAATTTGATAGATATTAGAAAATTATACCCTAAAGAATTTTCCTAGCCATGGAAAAATCAAAGGGTGTTCCTAAGGACTTAAAGGTTAATCCATAAAATTTTCAGATTATTCTATTTTATAAATAATTTTTTAAAAATTAAATTACTCCATAAAGTAATTAATTATTTAAAAATTAAATATAATTTATTAAATTTTGATTTCACTTTCATAATTTTCTCCTCATTTTTCTAAATCTGGGGGTATTTTTGCTCTATTTTTGTGATTTTTCTGTGAAAAGATATGTATTTTTTAGGTCTTTATATATTTTATGCATTTATTTAATCCTTACTTAAAGGATAATATGTGTGGCGCTGACTGAATAATTGGATTCGTCGAATGCGCACATGGCAATGTCTGATTGGTGGGAACATTTCCACAGTGGCACTGATCCGCTGTTTTCCCTCTCAGAGAGAATCTATCTGTGTTATTCTTGCTCGTCCATTNTGTTTTCCCTCTCAGAGAGAATCTATCTGTGTTATTCTTGCTCGTCCATTTCCGGTACACGGAAATGGACGACATCAAAGCGTCTTCTCCATATGGTCTTATCCGCAAGCCGTCCGTTTTTAAACCCTAATATGTTTGCCAAAACTTAACGGAATTTGACAAAAATTGTTCATAAAGCTTCATCTCAAGAAGGAGAACATATCCATACAGTGATGTTAGGGTTTTGAAAAAGTCTTCTTCACAAAGGTCCAAATCCGAGCAAGAATTAGGTCAAAATGGCCATACCTGGTCTTGATGAAGTGAGGCTTCAATCAAGTTTGATAAAAACAATTGCCAAGTCCTCGTGAAGTTTCCTCTATGCTCAATTTGAAGCGAAATCAAGTCGAGGTATGATTTCACTAAAATGGGCACACAACTTGGGCTTGAAATAGGGTGGACCTTGCGAGAAAGTCCAATTCTAATTGGAAACTTCTTTGTAGGGCTTAGGGATGGTTTTCGAAATGTCAATTTGCGGTTTGGAAGAGTTTGGTGTATACTCGAAAAATTGAAATGTTTTTAGGGCATAAAATTGGAGCATAGCATTGGATTTTAGGAGCTAATTTTATGGGGAATTAACTCCTTAGGATTTAGGGAATGTTTTTGGTCTTGGGTGTTTCAAAGATTAGAAAGTGTATGATTGTCTTCCTCATTATGGTAGCTCTCGGGTTAGCCTATTTATAGGCTTGGGGAAGCCATGGTTGAGCTAGGGTTTACTTGGGGAAGAAGGTAACAACCTTATAATGGTTGTGGATAAGTTCCCTGGTTGAAGATTACATGGATGAGCTTCCCAAGGTGATATCCATAATGTGCCTCCATTAAGATGAAGATGGAATCCTAGTTTGGTCTCTCTTCCATTGGGTGGTTTGTGTGGTGGATAGGATATTTAAATTGAGTTGGATAGTTTAGTGCATTTAAGCCTCCAAGACATGCTTTAAGCTTAGGGAAAAATGACCCACGTGCCTCCTTTCCCTCACTCCCATGGTTTGGTAATAATGAGCTCAATTATGTTAAGGATAATGGTGTTTCTTCCATTGGATAAAAGGTGAGGTGAGTGATGACTTCACCATATCTTCCTTCAATAATTTCATAAAGGAATGACACCTCTTCCACTCATTAAAATGGCTTCATTATGATCTTTGATTTGGGTTAAAGATTGTGGCTCATGGGTCATGGGTGTGTCATAATAGGTTTCATAGGTCATGGGTGACCCATTGGCAAATCCCCATGGGTTAAATTCAAGTTTGAAAGTCATCCATGGGTTTTAAATGTCATGTATGATGTCATAAATTTGATTTCAATTTAGGGTTATTTAGTCATAATTTCATTTTGAATTAATTATGTAATTAATTAATAAACATGAAATTATATCATGAACCCAAGGATTGGTCAAAAATGATTTTGGGTGTTGACCATTTGACCATTTTTTTTAAATTTGGTCCAAGGTTGACTTTTTTACCAAATTTGACCACGGTTGACCAACTTAGGTCCAAGGTTGACCAATGTGACTTAACCATGTCATGGTTGAGTTAGTCATGGGCTCATTGAATTTGTTGGTATTGCTTGGGTTTGACCAAGGTTGGCCAAAGTTGACAATGATGGTCAAATTAACCATATGGTGATGTCTTGACCATATAGTGATCATTTGGGTTTATGGTTGACCAAATGGTCAAGGTGGTGACCATGAGGTTCAAAATTTGACCATTTTACCAAAGTTTGGCCAATGAGATGTAAGGTTGACCAAATTGTTTAGTTTGACCAATTTGGTGTTTGTGTTGACCAAATGGTCCAATTTGATCAATCTGGTGTTTGGGTAGATCAAATGGTTCATTTTGACCAATTTTGACCAAAGTTGACCTATTTGACCAAGATTGACCACTTTGACCTAATTTGACCAATTAGGCTAATTTTAACCAATTCGGCCTTAGGGTTAGTCATTTGACCAATTTTAAGTCAGAGTTAACCAAATGGTGTAGTTTGACTAATTTAATCTTAGGGTTGACCAAATGGTCAATGTGATGACCATTGAGTCAAGGGTTGACCAAATCAGGGTTTGTCATTACTGATTTGATTTTTTAGGGTGTTAATGTGGTTTGAACCCAAAAGAGTTATTAGGAATCAATGGAAATTTGCCAAATTTTGGGTACCCTAGGTGAATTCATAAAAAGGCCAATGCCACTATCCCTCTCTTCCTAGGATGAATTTAGTGTCATGATGATCACTAGGTTTTAAGAGGTGTCTGAGGATTTTGAGTTGATCTAGGTAACTCAAGGCATATATTGTCTATAGATGTCACTTTAGGGTCTTCACAAAACTGAGGTCAACAGTCCTCTCTTCTTCAAAGGACGACAAATGTCTAAAAGGTGGCCACATGACTACCACTTCCTTTCTCCACACAGCCTCCCATTATTGAAAAGAATTTTCACTTTTCAGCTGCATTAAGACTTGCTTTTGACAAGATTCAGCGAAGATCCTGAGGGAAAATTGAGGTCCCTTACGACTTGGTCTTGGGCCTGATGCCTAGGCATCGACTTCCTTGTGCTTAATTTAGGAGCTCTCGGATTAGGGACCATTTTGGAGTTATTTAGAGCGCCTAGGCGCCTAGACTAGGGGTCTACGTTTGAATTCTCAATTTCGCGGCCTGTAGGGGTTGTTCTCGGTGCATAGGCGCCCGAAACTGGCGTCTACTTTCATACTTTTGGTTTTAGGGGCTCTGTGAGATATCTTGGGCACCTATGCACCCTGACTAGCGCCAATGCGTCGGGGGCTGGCGCCTAGGTGCTAGTCTAGCCTCGAAACCATGATTTTCACTGAGAACGTCCAGAGAAGATTTTTATCGATCCATAAATTATGGGAGAGCATTTATGACTAAATTTTTTTTCTCATAACTCCAAAAATGACACCTTTTATAGGTCTTATATGAGGGAAGTTAATGCTAACGAGAGCCCAAAATCACTATGCAGGTATATCCCCCCAAACCTTGATTTTCCTAAAAATGTGTGTGGGAGGGTTTTGTGGTTTCCTCGAGTCACGGGAGGCTACGTATGACTGTTATATGATCTCATAAAATTTGATAGGGGTATCCAACACATGTGACAACAAAAATTGATGTCAACATTGCACTAGTCATATTCTTGATGTGAGACATCAAAAATTTTAGTAATGTGGGTATATTATTCTCATGTATCTTGTTGAAGGATGTCGTAGATTGCTGATTTGCTTAAGTGATGTTGAGGAGATCAAATCCATATTTGTTGTTAGGCTTCTACTGCACTCATACAATGTAAAGAATCATCAATAAGGAGAAGAAAGAAAACTAGAGATAAAAAATTAGATGAGAGAAGAATGCTAACCCTTAAAAAGATAAGTGGAGAAGTTTATTTACTCGTCACACTCCTATTACATTATAGGGAGACTTACATATCAACACTTTACATGACATAATAGTAATTTAATATAGGGAAATAATAGTCATTTTATATATATTATATATTAATACAAAATCTCATTTTCATGAAGTTTAATCTCTAAACGAGTGGTCCATCTCTTGCTGAAGCGAGCGGGGGGTCGAGAGAGAAACATAAAAAACCAAAGATAGAGCAAAGGCTGAGATGAGATCTAAGCATGAGTGAGAGATCGAAACCCCCTTTTAGTACAAGACTCAAATATTGATTTCAAATCTCATAAATGGTTTAAAACCTCTCTTATAAAATCATTAAATTTTCATTTTTAAGTGGGCGAAAATAAATTATAATTTTCAAGTTTATATATATATATATATATATATATATATATATTGTTTGTGAGCAATGAAATGATTACTAAGGCAAATTGGAAGGATAAGAATAGAGGCAACTAAATTTGGTATGAGGATATCCTTACCCCAAAAAAAATTATTATAATAAATCTCAAAATTCTTAGGATTATTTTGAAGAAATCTTGTATTTTTTTTTTCTTTTTTGGCTTATTTGTTACTTTTAGAGTAATAATATACATTTTGATAATTTGTCTTTTCCTTTTCATTTATTTTTTTAATTTGAAAATATATATATATATCATAATGGTGAGAGTTTTGAGGAATTTTTTGTTGTTTAAAATCAATGTTGATTTATAGTTAACACCTTCCAAATCCTTTTAAAACAAATATATTTTTTGTTAAATTCAAGAAACTAAACCACAGTTAGGTTTGTCAACCGCAAAGACTAAATTCTCTCATATTGGATTAAGATTTGACTTTAATTTACAATATTGATGGCATATTCACGTTTGAGATCACTTTTATTTCTTATTTTCAATTTTGTGTTTTATTTTATTTTATTATGTTTATATTTAAAATAAAATATATTTGATCATGGCATTTAAATATCCTTTCTAAATTGGATTTCTAATATAAAGGCCAGGAGGAAATCATTTGTATGATACAATTCAAATGCTATGGTTAACTTAGAATGAAAGTACTATGTAAAGATTAAATAATAATTTGATTGCTTAAAACTAAAAACATCAAAATTATCATAAATTTCATTGGTCATATTTAAGATCGAATATGATAGATGAAATGTTAAACTGTTGAATCTTGATTTGTGCTTTGGAGCACGCCTTTTTGGATTGGGCGTGGGAAAAAAGAGAAAAAAGTGTGTGTGTGTGTGTGTATGAGAAAGAGAGTATGGAGCACAAGATTAACGGTGCAGAAAAAAAGATCACTGCTTTTATTCATAAAATGGTTCATGTTTATAGTCATAGATAACCCTCAATAAAATTATATATTTACCCCCCCCCCCCCCCACCTTAACTTGACCCCCACTTTAACTAGAACATTGCATGTCATTATTCTTGGTGATTTGCCCTTGATTAGTGCGTTACAGATCAATATTACTCCCTGTGGCATCTTTCCAAAATTATAGTTGATAATGGATTCTTCCTGTATCTTTAACTAATATTTATACCCTTACACATCCATAACTGATATTAACACCTTTTTGTGTCAGTAATCGATATTAACTCCCTTCTGCATGTCTAAACCCCTGGGTCGACTAGTCCTTAGATCAATCGGCTTAATTGGTCCAAGTTGACTATTTTTTATGGTTGTTGATTGACCTTCGCTCCAAGAAACCGAGCGGCTTTAAGAGTGGTGGTCGGTCAATCATCCTTGGGGCGATTGATATAGGTTTTTGTTTGTTTGGGTGGTCCTTCAGGTGTAGGAGAGACTTTTAGCAGATTGGTCATTCTTCAATCAAAATGTGATCTTCAATCAATAGGCTTAGGAATTCTTGTAGCATCATGTCAGATTGTTGGCTTCCGCCTATTCCCCTATGTACCGTTTGATCATCTTAAGATTTTTGCCTTATATACAAACATCATTGCTATGTCAAAAAAATAAATTTAGGATTATCATACATGAAATGTCATCATGATTAGTGAAATCTAGAGGAGCGATTTATTTGCAACGATTAATAAATAGTTAACCATCACTCAAATTTTAACTTTAATACTTAAAAAAGGTGAAACCATATTTGAAGCAAGAAAGCCATATTGCCTTTGAGGTGCAACATTCCTCTCCTAAACACTAATTGGTTCCACCGCTAGTTATAGCCACCTACCCCCATAATCACACATATATCAAATGTTTCCCTAAATTTTAAAGTAGGGAGACCTATATGAAGAAATATTTCACACATATATCAAATATTTCACAATTAAGGATCTAAATTTTGGTTACAATTCCTATCTTTTATTTAAATCATGTTAAATTTGCCATATTTACTAAAATTTAAAGTTATTATTTATAAAATTAATAGATTTAAGATATGTTTGAAATATTTATTTATTTAGATTTACCAGTATTATTATTTATTAAAAAAATTTCATGATAAACAAAATATATTATTCATTTCCAAAAATCATACACCAAAAAATGTAGGCACTGCTGACATTAGTTGGCATATTATTCAACTATTTGATTTATTAACTTAATTTTTTTTTATTCTTTTTACGATAACCCAGATAAATTATTATTTATTTTATATAAAATCTTACCATAAATTTAGGGCCCGTTTGAGGCAGTTTGTTTAGTACGGTGGCGTTTTGAAAATGCACCTAACCTATTTGAGTAAATTGTGTTTTGACAACTTATGCGTTTTCAAAACGCTAAAAATAGCATTTTCACACTGCACCTATCTAGGTGCAGTGACAGCTTTCTGGCTGCGGTATGGGTTTTTCATAAAAATAAAAATTTATAATAGCTACTCTACCTAGTTTATCAGTAAATTATTTTTATTCAGCTTATCATAGAGGTGTAAATGAACCGAACACGAACGAACAGAGCTTGTGTTCGTGTTCAATTCATTTGAAATTTAGTTTGTTTGAAATATACTCGTGTTTGAAATTGTTCGTGAAATCACTGTTCGTGTTCGTTTCTTAACGAACGAGTCGAACACGAGTTGTTCTCGAACGACGAGCCTGTTTGACATCTCTAATATTAATATATATAAATAATATATTATATTAGCTATCAATAACGATTCGAACACGAACGAACACATCATTGTTCGTGTTTGATTCGTTTAACTAACCGAACAAAAAAAAATGTTCATGTGCGTCTCGTTTATTTATCGAACGAATCGAACACGAACAAATTAACGAACCGAACACGAATTATTCGCCAACAACGAGCTTTTTTGACAGCCCTAACTTATCAGCAGAGACACTTGGAAACTAAATATAACACTTAACATGGGAGAAAACTATGTTGTAATTATTATGTTTGTGCAATTGTTTTTTCATGATTAGTTAGTTTTGTTCAGAATTTTACCATGCAGTATTGTAAGATGTAACAGCGAGCAGTGGAAAATTTACCGCATCCGAATCCGAAGGGGGGAATTAATGGCTTCATCTTGGTCGAAATACGAATGGTAACATATCGGGTGGGTTAGATATTAATATTTCGGATACGGAAAGCGATTGTTGATTTGCTGGTTCTGCAAAAAACTTTTTGGGAATGGTAGCCGTCCCAACACTGCAAATAGAAATAAATTATTGTCTAACGAACCAATTTGACAGTTTTGGCTGCAAAACTTGCTAGCATTTTTGAAGATTTGGGCATAAGGTTGGGATTTTGCTTTTAGATATCTTGTCCCCGCTCCCATTTCATTTGGTTGCAGCATCTTCCGTCATTTGGCAGATCTTTATCATGATCTTTTTTTTTTTATTTCACATCTAAACTTTAATTTTAATATTTATAGCACTCAAAAAAAATTTTATTAAGACAAAAAAAATTTTTTTATTAATTTAAATTATTAATCGTTATGACGAAAATACTATTGCACAACCAAGAGGAAGTGGGCCGAACCGACAGAACATTAAGTGACTCACTTTGTTCTCTTGCAATGGTACCAATCGGGTTGATATGCCTAGTGTTAGGGCCGGTTTGGTTCCGATTTTTTGGGTGCGGCGCGGCCTTGTGCCGCGAAATTTCTGCCGCGGCATTGTTTGGAAGACGGCTTCGCGGCAACGTACCGCGAGGCATGGGAGAAAGCAAGTCACGGGATAAATCCCGCTGCCCCGCTTTATTGAGCGGCTTTTACCTCGTCGCCCCGCGCTCCTGGCGATCGATCCTCTGCTATCCCAGAACTCCCATGGTGTCGCCGTCCACCCATATTTCGCGAAGCAAGGAGGTCTATCCCTTCTATGCTCTTCTCATCTCCGTTCCATCCTTCTCCCATGACTTTCTCTTCCATCAGAAGAGCTGAGCTCTTGTTATTTGAGTTTCCCGGCCTTTTAAGTAGGTCAGCTTTTTTCTGTTCGCATCATTCGCTGATGGACGAAGATCCAGGAACGACTGCCATTGATTACGGGTAAGGCATGAAACTGGTTCACATGCTCAAAGCTTTTCTCCATGAAACTGATTTTGGCTTTTATCTGCAATTTTCAAATTTCTTTCACTTTGTTTCTCCCCATGAAATATGTGTGTTTAGTGGTTGCTTTCCCTTTTTTGCTTCAAGTGTGCTGTCTTGACAAAATGCTCATCTCTGAGGATGAGTTTCATAGGCTAGCAGATTCAACTTTATATCTGAAAAGGTATTGTTAGTGTTGACAAATTAATTTTCATAATTATGTTGTGGTTGAAACTGAACTGGTTCAAATCATGAAATGCTCAGCCTGATTAATAGTGATTTGGCCTTAATATTTATATAGCAAACTCGAGATGTCTTTATTGTTTGACTACCATATTCCATAAAAATATATTTATTACAAATACGATTCGCAGTTACATATTTAAATTTTTTACATATATACATAAATTTTTTAAACAGTTTTAGCAAACAGGGGCAGCTTAGTCATTTCTCCAGAAACAGCTGCCTTACAGCTGTTTTCACACAGTTGCACCAAACAGACAGTCAGTTTCCCCGCAGCAGTTTTTTGAGGCAGCGCAACTGCAGGTGAAAAACTGAGAAGCTGCAGTTGCGCCAAACAGACCCTTAGTTATGACTCATATAATTGTTAAGTGACAGAGCGGAGCGGTTAAGTCTGTCCTAATGGAGGAGTTTCCTTAAGTGAGTTGGGGGTACTGGGGCAAACCCCTGTTGTTTTGTTCAGGGGTATTTATGTAATTTTCCATGGGTTATATATATATGATGTGTAACTCTATGGGCTTGTACTGAACTTTTCTGTAGTAGTGAAATCGACATTCACGAGGACGTAGGCTCAAATTGTTGAACCTCATAAATTCTTGTGTTCTTGTTTTTTATTTTCTTCTTTGATTTTTTTATTCCATCACTTCACCCAGACATGCATAACAGAGCTGATTTGAGACAACCAAAGAGCCAAGATTAGTTGACAGAGCACTTAGAAGAGAAATCATTTACGAGGAACCGGTTACTAGAAGTTTAACAGGTCCAGAAGGTGCCCAGAGACCAACTACGACTAGACTGTTATCAGAGACAAATCACTACAATTTAATTATGAGAGGTCAATCGTCATACTAAAATGTTCAACAAGAAGAAGATATCCATGATCTTGACTCTACAATAGAAGATATAAGTAAGGCTCTGTTTGGCGCAGCTGCCGCTTCTCAGCTTTTCAGCTGCAGCAGCGCTGTCCCAGGAAACTGCTGTGGGTAAGCTGTTGCGGGGAAGCTGGTTGTCTGTTTGGAACAGCTATGTGAAAACAGCGTTGGGGCAGCTGTTTCTGAAAAAATGACCATGTTGCCCTTATTTGATAAAACTGTTTAAAACAAAACTGTGATAGCAATATTTTTTTATACTTCCGAAGCACGTCATATTTATTTTTTGAGACATTTACAAACATAAAACTACAAAATATTCAATGTATATTTTTTTACTAACTCCATACATCTTTATTTTTTTGAGAACTCATAAATTGCAACCAAAATTCATCTATGAGATGGTACATCTTTTAAATTGCTAAACGCGCCAAATAGAACAAAAATGCCCCCAAAAGAGAAGTAACTTAACCATGAATAATTTGATTTCAAGGGAAGCCAATTGTATGAACATGTGACCAATTTTTTTTGTTCTTTTTTATTTTGTAAATTTCATTCCTTGTGCTATTCATTTGCTTAATTTAATATTGGCTTCGTCGTTTTCTTAATTTTAACCAAATTGTAGCGCGCCAAAATTCTAATTTGCAAAATTTTATTCAAGTTTCTCTCTTATCTTTTTTCTTTCAGATTTCCTGCTTGTTCCAAACTTGTTCCAAGGCCATTCATTTGATTTTAGATCATCAATTTTACCAAACCTAATTTCTGACATTCCTCACCATCCTCAACACAGCAAGAATGCCCTCTAGCAAACCCTAAAACGGCGAGCAGGATGAGGAGGAGTATGAAGAGGCAGGGTACTTGTGGAGAAATTGCCTGATCCCGAGGTTGTTTGGGTGGACGATCCTCTTCTGGATTCTGAGAGCGATCTTGTAGGTCCGCTTCAGCCCCAAGAAATAAGTCGTTGCCGTCGTAATCTCCCATAATACCATCTTTGCCAAAATATAAGAAAATCAGGGTGAAACCTCCGCCCTGAAACTATCGTTCTCCGTCTTTCATCCTTTACAATCACATGAATGCAGCTAAAGAATGCGGGAGATATTAGAGGTACGGGAGTAAAACAACGGAGCCGTAACGCTGGTCGCGGGGTCTCAGCCACGGTCGGCTTTTCACCCGGATTAACGACAGCTGCGATCAAGACCCCCTGCCAAACAGTAATTTTTAGCGGCCTCCCGCTGCACCACGCGGAGGAAGCCGCGCCAAACAGACCCTTAAATTATACACTCACATATCAAAAAGTCTCTTTGAACACATTTCAATCTTATTCATTCTACCTCAACTCCTCTATTTCCTCTCTTTCTCTCACTTCCCCTATTATCTCTTAAAAATACTTCATTTCTTGAGTGATTAAAATGACATATTTGACTCAACAAGTATAAATAAAAAAATTAAAATTTTGATGTTAGATATATATATATACCTGCCCTGATGAAGAATCAAAATTAAAATAAAAGGATGAAATAAGAAATTTGAAATTGAAGAAATTGCCGGAAGGCTGCAATAGCGAATTCTGTGGGGCTAACGAATAAGTTGTGTTTGGTTCGGATGTGTTGACACTTTTCTAAAGCTCAGAGTACTGACAGACGAATTGGAGGGGGGGCTAGGAAGGGCTACATAATTAAACTTAAGAAGAACCAAAGGCCTATCGGTAGGTCTGTCAGAAAATTATTGCAATTTATGTAATTAAGAGCTAATAATTAATATAAATTAATAATTAATATTCTCGAACTTTCGTTATCATTGTGGGCAAAGCTTACTCTGGAAAAATTATTTCATATAAAGTTGTATGTACCGTCCGATCTTTATTGTTGATCATAATTTTTATCAATTTTTTTTTAAAATAATTGGGTCCACCGAAATACAACTTTTATTTGATCAACGGTGGAGAATAGAAGGCGCATGCATCTCTACATACGCATGGAAATTGCTATAGTAACAAAGGAATCCAAATGCTCTGCACGTTATTCATTTATTCCTTGGATTAATTAAAATTTTCTTATCTTCCTTTAACTATTTAAATAATTAATTAATACTCGATTTATAAATGAATATATTTAACTTATAATCATGAATTATATCATTTAAAATTTTTAACTAAATTTAAATAAATGATTATGATATGATCATTTAAGATATTTATTTATGATATGGCTTTCTGAGTTAATTAATTAAAATTTTATTTTTAAGCTCAATAGATAGCTCATTAGGTAATTTTGATATGGCTTTCTGAGTTAACTAATAAATGACTCAATAATGGTGTTAGTTAAGTGGCCCAATAGAACTCGTTGGATTAGTTGATTAGTGTAAATCAAATAAATATTTTAGCATGCAGACATGATATGTGATGCAAGAGAAAATATTATGTCAGGAATCCATACATGAACTGCGTCGGACAACGGGCGTGATACAACGAAGGTCCGAGTTTCTGCTCCACCTCACTGTATCACGTCTGTTGTTCGAATGCAGCATTTTTTTCTTGATGCAAATATGTTTGAGCTGAATCTAGAGCAAGCTCCTCATCGACTTGATTGATCCGTCGTTTAATTCCTAAATAATTTTATTGTAAGACTTCACATATAAATGAACAGATTTGATTCACCTTCTTAATAACATATACGGACATATAAATATTAATACGTTGTTAATATTTCTTCCATAAATTTAGTTAAAGTATTAATTTAATGATAATTAATTTAGCTTCTTTAAATAACTTATTTAAACTTATTTTATTAGTTGTTAGATAAATTAATTTAATTGTAAATTTCACTTGTTAGCAATGTTTAACAATCGAAGTACTAATTAAACAATAACAACATTAATTGTTACCAATTTAATTTTATAATTGATAAAACATTGTAATTAAAGTTTAGTAAAATATTCTCACCTCTGATAAATTTCAGTTATATATTTGTAAATTAGTATTATGATTAATTTGTTTAATTCGTCACGAGCATAAGTATTTATGGGGATGTTTGGTTCGCTGAAAATGAAATACAATGTAAAAGATTATGATATATTTGAAATACTTTCGAGTTATTTGATTCACTGTAAAATAAACGTAAGATTTTATTTTTTTTATTTAGTTCGAACAAAATTGAAGAAAATGTATTTCAAGATATATTTTTTTATCAGACGAACAACATCAGGCGGCTGGCGGCTGGCGGCTGCCACGAACGGTTGCTGCGGTGAATGACAGTAGCGGATGGTGGGCGGTGGCAGACAGTGGACAGTGCGATGGCAGACAGGGGGCAAGACAAGAAGGTGGCAGCTTACTTGTAGCATTTTTCATGAAAAATGTGATTCAAATTTTATAAAATCAACCGAATTCAAAAAACAAGGTTATAAAGTTTAAATTCATTCATACTTTATATTATATTTATAATATTTGATATGAAATACATATATTTTTTTAAATTCCTACAAAAAAAGAGAGCAAACTATACATTTATTCAGCCAACAGCCTAGGTAAATTTAATGGCTCGAACCGCTCGGTAGTACTGGATCAATTATATTGTACCAGGGGCTATAGTTTTGTCTAGACATGAGCTTTGAGGAAGCTTTTAATGGAGGCTTTCGGGACCATTTCTTCACCGGAGGAACGATTTAAAATCCAAACAGGTGGTACAAAGACTTCTGTGGAGTCAGCACATGGCCGGCTCTTCCTCCCACGTGCCTCTCCTTCCTTCCCACGTGCATCACTCTTTGACTGATGTCAATCTCCATTTTGTTAAAATTAAAGAAAAAAATATCTTGGAAATATTTCTTCGTCAAAGTTTGATCGCATCTACTCAGTGAGTCTATTAGGCTGGCCTTGGCAAAAGAAATGATTTTGTTGAGAAAATTAGGGCGAAGAAAAATAGTAATCGACACAAATCCAGAAGAACACAAAGATTTAACGAGGTTCGGCAAAGCTGCCGACATACTCGGGAGAAGAGCTGCGACCTCCTTTTCAATAATCAGAAAAGAGTTCAAAATACAAGATTCAGCTCTCTCAAAGACCTAGAATTACAAACAGGTCTATTTATAATCTTAGAGTAAACCCTACAATACAATATGTAATTATCAAATTACTCATGTACCGTATAGCGTGGTGTTGACCCAGCACCCCCAACCCACATAACGTAACTTCCCGATTTGGACAGATTCTTCTGCTTCGCTCCGCTCTGCTCCGCTTCGTTCCAGTGTTTGTCCCTATATGATATGTGAGTCATACCATAACAAATCCCCACTTTGGCGAATATCCAACCCCTTAGCAGAAAAGATACCTGGGAGTTACACCTGCACCAATGTGGGTTGGGCCACCATGCTTCTGCTGCACCCACGCTGATCTCAACCCACTAAATTCCAAGAGACACACCTCTTTAATTCCAAGAGACATCTCTTCATTGCAAGAGTCCAAATTATGGTATTATGAGTCATATCTAACAATTATCCACATTGGTGAATATTCATCCCTTTACGAGAAAATCTCCACCTTGCGAATAGCCAGCCCCTCAGGAGAAATATCTCCACCTTGCGAACATTCTGCCCCTTATGAGAAAATTTTCACCTTGCGAATAAACAACCCCTTAGGAGAAAAATATCATGGAGTTTCTTATGCACAAATGTGGGTTGAATCACTTTTCCTGTTCACGCCAGCACCTCGGCTAAACTGTTGCCCCATGAGCGAAACCCTTCGTGAAATACCTTCGCGAAACCACTGTTTGCGAATAATCGTGCATGCTCGCTCGCTAGCACCCTACCGAACTCCACCTGTGGCAACTCCTCCTGCGACGAACTTGCAAACTCCGCTGGTCGAACATCACCAAACTCCTTTGTTCCCAAACGCTCTTGTTCGCGGTAACTGCACACGAACTCATGTTCGCTAACTCCACTTCGCCTAATGTCGCGAAGGTTCATGAGCTGTCGTGCCTCGAAGTCGCGACGACGAATCTACCGCGAACTCCCCAAAGCATAACTCGTCGAACTGTCGCAGCCCTTTATCCGAACTGCATCGCATTTGTTCGTTCCCGCGAGCCCTTTCTGCCTTGCGAACAATCCATAAAATTTTATATTTTTTTGCGTCGTAGCTAAGATTTTCTTTCTCCAGCCAAGGAAATTCAGAAAATACTTCCAAATTTTATTCTCCACAAGATTTCTTATTGAGCTAGAAATTGTACTTTGATTCTACCACAAATATTTTTAAATAATGAATTAATTAAGATTCCTTAATTAATTTGACCTTAATTAAGTTTCCAAGAAAAAAGATTTTCCCTTAATTATGTTTCCGAGAAGCAACAAAAAAAATTGAAATATTTCTTTAATTAAATATTTCATTTAATTAACTGGATTTCAAATCATTTTCTTTCTTCAGCCTCTAGCAAAATAAATCTCACTTCCGCAGATCTAGCAGAGGAAATCTACCAAAAGAAAATATTTTGCGGCTCTAGTAAAGAAAAGAAAATCACATTCAAATTACTCCGCTCCGCTTTCCTTCCAAAATTTTCTCTGAACTTTCCTTTTCGACGTCCTGGAGTAGCTCCGCTGCACCGCAAAATTTTGAAAAATTTTCCAAATTTTTATTTTCGCAGTTTTCTTCGCTCGCTCCAGCGAAGGAAATAAAAAATTCTTTCTATTTCTACTATGCCTCTTGCAAAGGAAATTTAGCACAAGCCAAAGTAAATTTCTAAAATCCTTCCGAATTTTCTTCTTCGCAACCCTTCCTCTGCTTAACCCGCAAATGAATGAAATATTTCCTTCTAATTTCTCCTAATTCAGAATTGCCTCCACAGCAAACAAAAAATAATGGAAATTGATTCTTCTTCTCCAGTAAACGAACATGAATGGAAATCGCAAAAGAAATTCCTTCGTTTCCACCTCGATCACGCCTCCAATTCCTCCTTCTGCTCGAACTCGTTGAGTCCTGATCCGCAATTCCTTTCTGTCGTCGAAACAGAAGCACGAACATCCCTCCCACGACGCGAACTCTTCCTTCTGCCTCCTGCGGAAACAGTGCGTCTGCGAACTCGACCATGTAGCAGTGATCCTCCGCTCCTTCCCGCGTCAGACAACTCTCAAGTAGTTTTCTGCACCGATGCCTTTCGCACCGAAGCCTTCCACACCGTGAAGCTCTCTGTCGCGATCCATCTGTTCGCGAACCCACGCGATCAGCTTGTTCGCCGACCGGAAAGCAGGCAAGCAATCTTCCGCGCCTCTCGATCTTCTCGCAAGCCGCAATTCGCCGAACACCTGGAATTCTTGAAATATAGCTGACAAATTTTCTTCAAATCTTCTTTCTTTCGGCGCCGCCGAAACTTTTCTTTCCCTTGAACCTGGCTCTGATACCACTTGTTGAGAAAATTAGGGCAAAAAAAAAACAGTAATCGACACAAATCCAGAAAAACACAGAGATTTAACGAGGTTCGACAAAGCTGTCTACATCCTCGGGAGCAGAGCGTCGTCCTCCTTTTCAATATTCAGAAAAGAGTTCAAAATACAAGATTCAGCTCTCTCAAAGATCTAGAATTTTAAACATGTCTATTTATAATCTTAGAGTAAACCCTACAGTACAATATGTAATTATCAAATTACATCTATATCGTATAGCGGGGCGTTGACCCAACACCCCCAACCCACATAACGTAACTTCCCGATTTGGACAGATTATTCCGCTTCACTCCGCCTTGCTCCGCTTCGTTTCAGCGTTTGTCCCTATATGGTATGGGAGTCATACCATAACAAATCTCCACCTTGGCGAATATTCAACCCCTTATGAGAAAAGATACATAGGAGTTACACCTGCACTAATGTGGGTTGGGCCACTATGCTTCTGCTGCACCCACGCTAATCTCAACCCACTAAATACCGAGAGGCACACTTCTCTAATTCCAAGAGACATCTCCTCATTCTAAGAGACTCCAAATTATAGTATTATGAGTCATACCTAACAGATTTGCCTAGGAGTGTAAACGAGTTAAGTTGAGTTTGAGCCGCACTACACTCGAGCTCAGCTCGTGAGATGTATGATTGACTCAAGCGCATAAACTCATGAGCACGAACTTTGCTCATTACAATTATGTTTGCACAAGCTCGAGCTTTGGTCTAAAGCACTATTATGAGCTCTTATTTGAAAATTTTGATAAAAGCATATTAAAAAATTTTCAAAATGGTAAAAAAAAAGTATCATTGTAAAAGCAGTAAGATTAATTAATAAATTAATTAATATAATCAAGCTAACTAGACATGCTCTATAGCCATGTTTGGCTAAGTTCAAGCTTTGTATGATAACTGAGCATGAATCCAAGTTAAAGCTTTTGGATTGATAAGTTTGAGCTCAGGCAAATATTGTATCTGAGTATGTTGAATTCTCACATTTTCATTTAAAATGAATTTAAAATGAGAGGGAGGGAGGGAGGGAGGGAGGGAGATTCCACAGAATTGGAGTTATAGGCTGTGGTCCAATCAACAGCAGCTGTAGATGGAACCTTAGAAATCTTCCGAGCCAAAACAAGGCATTAAAACATCTAAACAGAGGAAGGAAAAAAAAGTAAGTTTTCTCCCTTCCTTAAACATAGAAAAAGGAAGAAAAACCAAAAAACAAAAGAAGAAAGAATTAAAGAAAGAATCCAAAAGCAAGGTTAACTCATTCGTATTCCCACATGCCATCTCTTATCATCACTCGGAGCAAAGCGCGGAAAAGATGGATCAAAAGTAAAAAGCTTTATGGTTTCAGCTCTACTCTTCCACATATTACATATTTGATCCTATTCCCTGCCTCGGCGGCCTTCTTCACGTGATCCGCCATGGAAAGCGGAGGAGAAGAAGTCCAGCGACCGAGGTTGTAAACGTCAACACTCGTAACGCGCCGAGGAAGGGGGAAGCCATACTCGGGATGCACGCAAGAGAAAGGGATGGCTTTTGTCCTCTGTGACTGGTAAGCGGACTGCGTAGCCAGCAAGTCAAACCCACGCTTCTTAAAGAAAGCAGGGCACTCCAGCTTCTTCCTCCGTGATTAAGACGCCACCATACCTTTTTCCATCTTTCCTATCCTCTCCCTTCTCTTTTTTTCTGGTTCGATTCCGTTTGCAGGCGTTCAAGCAATAATGGAGGTGAATAAAGTTTGGATTTTTATTGTGCTCTATTTAGAGATTAGGGAAAAACTCATGGTTGGTGTTTTACAATGTTGGTTGCAGCACAGGAAGAGCTGGCAAGTTCCCACCTTTGGGGACTGGGATTATGGAGACCAGATGCCCATCACGCAGTATTTCGAGTCCGCGAGGCAAGCGGGGCTGGTTCGAGCTGGTTCCTTAGCGGCAAGTCATGAGGAAGATCTCTTCAATGTGCCGGTTGCGATGCCGGTTAAGTTGGCCTACCAGGACGGCCTTTATCACCGGAAGGTTATAATTTTCACTCATTCTTGAGCTCCCACTTGTTTTTATCTATTGGATTTAGCTGATGTGCTTGTTTTCAGGTGAGGGCTGAGAATGACAGTGGAGGAGAGAAGAAGTCGTGCTCTAAGGAGCAGAAACAGAGGAAACAAGGAAGGGCCTCCGCCGGCGGAGTTGCAGGGCCGCCGAGGAAACCTATAGCCGCTCCTAAAGCGGTGGATGAGGATTTGTACAAGATTCCACCTGAGCTTCTTCGCCGGAAGCCAAAGAAAGTATATTTTCGCTACCTCCCTCATTGAATTCTGCGTCTGCTCTGTTTTCTGACTTCTGAGTTGGCTCTGCTTCTCGTTGGTTGCAGAAGACATTAGTGAGGAATTTGTTCTTAGGATGTCTGGGGCTGAACTGCGTCGCCTGAGCTCTGCTTCAGAGGGCTCCATAACTCTACACCAACTGCTGTTAGCTCTGCTTCTTTCCTCTTTTTTCTTAAATCTAATGTTTTATTTCAAGAATTATATTGTATGACTAGAATTATTATAAAATGATGGGGAGAATTCCTCACTTCTATGTTTCCTCTTTGTATTTCGAAGTGGAGACGATATTTCTCGCTCTAAATGTGGACTCCATATCGATAAAACAGCCCAAGGAGCTACTTGCTCAGTCTAGCTTAGTTCTCAAAAAATTTATTGGAATTGATTTTAATTTATTTTCTAATTGAGGAATTTACATATATATTTTACAATTTTTATGTATTTATATATCTAGCATTTAAATTTTTAACTTCACATTAAAAAATATATATATTTTTGCCTGTTTTTTGGAAGTAAAATATAATTTTTTTATGCATAAATTTATAATGCTAGTGTTATGAATAGAAATATTTAGATTTTAGATATGTAAATATGTAAGAATTGTGTGATATTTATGAAAAATTACTTATCTTTGTTTATGGATGGAATTTTTTTCACTTTAAATTCTTTAAATAGAAAATAATTTAATGAATTCAAAATAATATATGATCAATCAGGAAAATTTTATAATCAGTACACTATTAATGTATCCTATACAAAAATATGGGAGGGAGAAGTCTTCACCAATAAATATGAATAGATACAGATCCTAACCCTTTTAAGCTAAAAGATAGTATGTCTATAAACTCATTGACAACGACTCTACCTCACTTACTACATTCAGAGGAAATTCTTAGCCAAATAAAATGGGTAAAACATAGCTTAATTAGATGTTGACACTAATCATAAAACTGTTTCATTTTACAAATGTGACTTGTATTCTTTCAATAGAAGTACATACATATAAAAATTGAAGTGTAAAATATGTAAATGCATAAAAAATTATGCTGTGCGTATGTAAATGGCCACAAAATTGTATGGTTCACATTCCAATTAAAATTTAACAAATATTAATTCAAATTAATTGAACTTATTATGGAAAAAGTTTAATATAAATTTTTAAAAATTACTCATATATTATAATAATTTTTTAAAAAAAGTATAATGGCTTTAACATAAGTCATAATCAAGTTTTGATAACGCATTTCGATCTAAAAGTTTATCAAATCCAATTTCATAAATAATTGAATTGGGGAATTCATCCACTAGTTAAAAACGGCCATTGGCTCTAAACTAAATACTACGTGCGCAGAACCCATCTATAGACAACCACTCATATTCAATATCAATATGCACGCTCTCTCCCTACACTCTCTTGTGAAAAAATATTACGTCAGTACTCCGAATGTAGAGCTACGTTCAGAATGCAATAGTCATTGTGCTATAGCAACATCCCGCTGTGTTATAGGAATATTTCATCAGCGTTATTTTTGGAAAATGAAGTGTTACTAGAATACTCCCCCCGCGTAATTTGATTTTGGGTTGTGTTATTCCAAAAACCTAGTGAAAATTGAAACAACATGGGGAATACACCAAATAACATAGCTCCAAATCAAGTAACACAGAGGAATATTCCAATAACACCGCAAAATAATCGAATAACATCACATAATACTTGAATAACACTTCATTTTTTACAAATAACGTTGATGAAATATTCTTAAAACACAGCGATATATTATTATAACACAACGATTATTAAAATTCGAATGTACCTCTACATTCGAAGTCCTGAATAAATATGCGCCCCTCTCGTACCAGCTCAAAGATTTATCAAAATTGAACTAACATTTTCGCTTTTGATGGTTTTGGCTGAAGTTAATGGAAACTCCAAAAAAAATTTTAAAAAAAAATCGTTCCATACCCACTTTTTTGCAATTGGGTCGTTGTTTTAAGAATATATGAATTTTAGAAATTGTGTGTATTTATAAAGCGTAAACAAAGTTTGATTAGACGTAAATAAAATATATTGAAATATTTTATATATATATATATATATATAATTGATGTGATTTATTTTAGACGCCTTGAAATAGGTCATTTGGATGGGTGCTACTAGCAATAGTGAAAGGTGATGACCAATACAATAATGGCAATAAAGGCTGATTGTTACTGTGGGAGAGCAAGCAGGAAGTGACATATGTCAACAATGATTTAAGAGTTGAAAATCTTCTAATTTTAAATACTTCCAAACTCAAGCCAAAAACAAAAAGATTTAAAAGCAATTTGAAATGCTCAAAACTTTACTGTACAAAACAGATTTAGGAGCATTTCACCGTTTGGGGCAGCTTATAAGTTTAAAAACGCCGCCGTACCGTTTAGTTCGCGTTTTTTCGCCAGCTTATCTGAAACTGTATTTGGATTTTTACACTAAACGCAGGCCGCCAATCGACCCCCGCGGCCGGCCCGCTTATCCTGAAACGCACAAACTGCCCCAAACGGACCCTAAATCTCATTGTACATTTCTTTCACTCAATGCCAAAATGCAATACTTTCCTGTTGCAGTCACCTTTCTTTATAAATCCTTTGTGTAATTATGCTTTGAACCCAATTATATAATTCTATTCTGAGATGACATAAAACAAAAACTATATAAATTAAATAGTTCAGTCCCATCCCAACTATTTCTTGGACAGCATACTGAGAAACAAATTTTGTCTTGACCTTTTGCGTCATTTTGATCACAAGATAGTTTTTTTTTTGCTATTGAGATTGTCCCAAATGTTTCAAATTTTACTAAGCAAAAAAACATTAAGGAACCACAAAGGTAATGAGTAAAACAAAAGAGCAAACTGAAAGAACCTTTCAAGGAAAGAAAAAATTCAAACCAAATGGGTGAAAGAACTAAAGCATGAGTGTGGATTAGTTAATTTTCTTTGTTTTAGCTTGGAGTGATAAAGTAATGTTCTACAGCTAATAGCACTTTATGCTGCCTTAAATGCCGGATACTAAGAAAAGGAGAACTGAAATGAATAGAGAAATTAAAGAGCAGCATGTGGTGCTTAAATGCTCATTATGGTGCCTTTTTCCATATGAAGGGGGAGCAAAAGTCGCTCATTTCATTCAATTAATTTGATTTCCAATTTTTAAAGTAACCACATAGACGCATATTGCTCCAAGTTCGAAGTTTATTTGATACTTGCTCAAACTAAAGAATTTGCTTCTATTGAAGAGTATTTATCTTCTTTTTTTTTTCAAACCTACATTCACTAACTGATAAAACCCAAATTTCAGCTTGTGTATCATGATGTACAAAGTCTACTTTTGGAGATGCCAAAATTGAAGTATGGAAGGGAATAGAACTGATGCTTGCTAAAAGATTCATGTCAGTGGAGTATAGATTATCGTCTTAGCGTTGCACAAAGATTCAGCACACACTCAGATAAAAAAAAAAATAACTAGTAGAGACACTGGAAGTTTTTACACGGAAAACCAATAAAGAGATGAACCACGAAGTCTGCCGAGCTGAAGAGTTTCGCTATCAAAATATGATTGCAGTTGCAACCATTTCTCTGAGGTGGGAAAGAGTTACTATGTTTCTCAAGTTACAATGTCGACGTGTTGATGAATTTGTTTCAATGAACATACGACAATCGATAGTAATTGGCGGCGTCCGGTCGATCAGGTCGACGATGGTTGGGTGATTGACGGCAGTCGGCAGTCGACGATCGGCGGTGGTCCACGAAAACTAGCGATGATCGAAAACTGTCGGCGATGGCCGTTGAAGATCAGTGATAGTTGACGACAATCAACAGTGGTCGACAGCAATAAACAAAAATCAATGGCAATCGGCGGTGATCGACAAAGTTCTGTGATGGTCGGCATCAGTCAGCGGTGTTGGTACTGGACTTCAACTCATTCTCAAAACTTCAAGTTCTTCCTCAAGCTCTAAACTCTCTATTTATACAATTTCTAATACAACTAATGCTTGATATGAACCATTTGATCAGACGGCTCAAAGAGTATCCCTTGGTCAGTTGACGTTTAATGAACGTTTGAGTGAATTAATGATGTCAGAATTGAGCGATCATGAGCTCGTTAGATTCTTTTGTCGAGACGCTCGAATCGACCATAAGCTTGTCATACTCGACATCATTTAACCATCCAGATGTATCTAGAAAGATTCTAAAAGCGGTTTAATAACTTGATCGAGGCTCGATTTGGTTTTAATTGAATTAATTTTGGCACCATTGGGTCTGTGTTATCGAGCTGGTCAGTTTGACTATAAATTTGATGAAATAAGAGCAATGGATAACTTTTTATTGATGTTTAAATATTTTACTCAAAAATTTATCTCGATTCATGCTATGCCCGGCAAATAATAGGAATTGTCCATGACGTATCAAGAACCTCATTCTCTACCGCCATACACAACAAAACTTTTAACAACCAATAAGCCAATGCATAATTCATGACAAGCGGTTACTACCACAAACCTAAATGAAATATTAGGATTCAAAATCAACTAAAAAAAATAGTATACTTATAGAAAGCCAAATTAAATTGATTTGCATGAACTTTAAGAAGTCAATATTCATAAATTAAACTTAAGCTGTCAGTATCGCCCCTAATTGACACCAGATCTTTGCTTTAACAGCTTGCATCCATAATCTCAATGGTGAACTGACGATTAAGTTCTTAAGCAAACCCACAACAACAAATTTGAAGTAAATCTGTCAATAATAAATTACTAATCATTCTTTGACAACAAATCCTGCTAAAATTACTACAGATCAAATTTAAAGCATATAAGCAAATCTGGTAAACTTTTCTAATTCACTCCCAGCAAGAATCCCATATTATTAGTTTTGATAGAAAATGACCATTTACCCAATATAGTAAACTAACGATCATGTTTTAGAACATACCTGCTAAGCTAATAAATTGCTATTTCCGCGCCAAACAAAGCCAATATTACGCAAAACTCAGGCACCTTTTTCCAATTAATTAGCTTTGGCACCCAAAAAAAATAATAATAATAAACCTTCAATTTTTGAAGCAGGCGTAGTAACGTTGTAAAATTTACAGAAAATTCAAAATTTACCCACACCAATAGAAGAAAACAAAATTCAAAATGATCAATGTACTGAAAGTCAAATAAGCTAGGAATAGAAAGACCAATGGACTCATAATTAATGACCCCTCATAAGGATACAAATCTCATCCTCATTAATATCCTACTTATAGAAAAAGGGTAACTTCATAAAGCATAATGATACTACACAATGGGAAAAAAAAATCACTGAAACCGATTAAACAAAACAAAATATAAAAAACAAAAAGCTTTGAAATGTGTTCCGACCAACCTTGTCCACGAATTAATCGAACAAGCTGAAGCCCATGTCCTACACAAAAAAAAAATTAGAAATTTGATTTTATCAGCATTATATTTTTTACAAAGTAAAAAACTGTGGTACACGACATATTCTCTAGATATTCATCCAATATTTCAAATAAAAAATTAGAAGCAATTAATTTGCTGATGTGCAACATGCCATAGTGCAATAGAGAAATCTACCATCTTGAAAACAAATTGAATAGAACACATTTATGGGAAAAAGAAGGGAAATTTTACTTAAGTAGCACATAAGTTTCATATATTTACATATCTAAAATCAAGCTTTCATATTTCCATACAAAGCACTTTCGTGCTTTACATATGCATGAAAATGTGTATTTCATATTTAAAAAATGATAATAGTGTTATTTTTTATGTGATATTAAAGATTTTAGTACTGTGTGTAAATATGAAAGTTCAAGCGTGAGATGGATATACATAAGAATTGTGGGCTATGCATGTAAATTCCCCAAAAATAGAGCAGCATTTGCATCTAAAAGAACCACGGTTCATAAACTAGCTAAAAACATAAGATCTCTTACATCATCAGACTCTTCCTTTTCTTCCACTTTCTCTTCCTTTTTAGGTTCAGCGGCTGCAGGAGCAACAGCACCACCGGCGCCGCTGCCGACGGAAGTAGCAACTGCAACAGCACCACCACCACCACCTGCAGGCACAGAAGCCAATTTCTCCCTTCCAGAAGCAATAAGTTCAGTAATGTCCTTGCCTTTAACTTCAGATAACAGGAATTCAATCCTCCCATCATCAGCTTCAGCACCGACTGTAGGATAAGTAACAAAATTACTTCAACTAAACATAAGAGAGCTCGATATTATAGACCAAAAAACATTTTTAACTGTACTAATCACCATTCATATCCTGAACTAAATAACGATGACGGAGGTTTAATAAAGGTTAAACTATTATAACGGTAGTAGATCATCTCCACAAATATAATCCCATTCTTTTGGAGATCAAGCCTAGCATATCAGGGCTGTGAGAGAATCAATACTCGTGCCATTAAAAAAAGATCAAAAAATAGTATTTCATGTTGCTGATTTTTTTAGTGAAAAACTGGGTGAACCACTGTTCTCAATAATAAAAACAAAATACAAAAAAGAAGTAACTGTTATAGGCAAAAAGCATCACAGTTGAAAAAAATAAAAAAAAAAAGAAAAATAAAATCTCAAGTAGTACCAGAGAAAAAGTTCCAATGGTATAGACATATATAGATGGTAAGGAAATCTCAATAATCCTGAGAGCATTTTCTTTCTTTAGCATTGTTGATCCAAAAATAGAAGAGAACTATAATTTCAAATCCAAGGAGCTTCAGCTCCCCACTCTTTATTAGAAAAACACGTAATATTTCTTTTACTCTAAATGATATTATGGAAATGAAGAAAAATACTGAAGAGTTCTTGGAAGCCTTTCTTGATGAAATCAATATTTCCAATTGTAAAAAAATAAATAAACAAATAAATAAAATAAAACAAAGTTACCAACAAGAGCGTCAATACAAAGAAATTTAATGAACTCTCCTCTAAATATTGGAAATAACGTAGCAACAAAAGAAGATATGAAAGTCAGCCTTTAATTTTTCTAAATATTGGAAATAATGTAGCAACAAAAGAATATATGAAAGTCAGCCTTTAATTTCACATCCTACATTGGATGATGGCTTTTTTAAACAAGTAAATCTGGTTCGAACTTTTTATCATATTAATAATCTAACCAAATATTGTTGCTTTCCAAGGATTAATGGAACTCAATCCATCAAGATTGAATAATTAGAATATAAATCATTTGTTGGAAGAAACAAAATATATATGTAGTAATTTGTCAAAAATGAAAGGATTGATGAGACCAAAAAAGGTTCATGTGCATTATAAAAAACCATCCTATTGACTCCAAGAAGCAACAACGACTAGAAGAAAACAGGCGTACAAAAATTGCACATTAAAATAGAAACAAATATCATGAGTAGAAGTTAGTAGTCTTAAATATAGATATCTCAATGGAATTAAAAAAAAATTACCTGATTCTAGGATAAACTTTACATCATGAGCAGATGGATTACTGTTTCCACCAAGAACAGCAAGCAAATAAGCAGCAATCACCTTCATTCTGAAAAAAAATAAAAAATAAAAAAGAGAATATCAGCTCCATTTTATTCATGCCGCATGTCATTAAGATGTGTTGATTCTATTTAAAGAAACATTTTTACATAATTTCTAGAAAAGTTATTTCTGTTCTACCCATTTTTTCCTTCCTACTATAACATTGTTACATTTATTCTATCTATTTGCATCCATGCGACATTTGCAAATAGCTTAGCACAAAGCACAAAAATCTTCAGTTTCAATATCTTTGATTCTTTAATAAATATCTTCATGAATAACGCAGAAGGATGTCAACAGTGAACCTATGCTTTCTTCTATATGATCTACATTCATAAACTCTTGTCACCCCAAAATTCCTTATAATGTTAGCCATTGACTTAAAGATTGTATTTTCGTAATAACTCCAACGTACTTTGATCACACAAATTCTCACCATTTTGTTCCAATTTAATCATCAATCTTTGATCATGTCATTTAGAAATCAAAAAGCATATCTGAATATTCTTTATGTGCTTTTATTTTTTTACTAACTCCTTAGCAAGAAAAATTAATAATAATGTATATTAATTTTATCAGACCAAACTAATTACCCAATATGGATATAAATTTTTATTCTCCATCTTCTATCGCCTTCTAACATGACTGTATATGGCTTAGATTTTGTTTGTTTCAACATAAGTGTTTGAAAGTGACGAGTTCCATTTTTGAAGATTTGGTCAGCACCTTCATTTTATTTGCTTTTGAATAAATTAATAATATGAAAAAAATTAAGATAAGTTAGGCTAGAAAATTAATTATATGCAAAATAATAATTAAAAATGGATCATGGAAAAAAAAAGCCCATTATAATCCAAACAAAAACTGAAGGAAGAAATAAGTGCATGCAAAACAAACAAAATCATTAAAACTCACTTAAATGAAATCCACTTGTCAGAAGCAGCTTCAAACACTTACGTCAAAATATAGAGCCTTCAAAACTAACTAGATTATTTGTTAAACATTACCAGTTACAAAATCTTTCTTCCTCAATCATTTGGAAGCCTTTTAAATTTGAAATTTTATTAAAAAAATATTTTATGAATTAAACTATTCAATCATCCCAACTCTCAAGATTCCAACTAGTATAAAGTTTTACGATTATGCATCTTGACATCAACTCAGTTTCATTTATTTAGAGTCAATGTAATTTATACTTCATTGGCATGTTCATTTTTTCTCTGACTAGAAGAGCTTTTTATCAAAATCACTTAATATTTTTTCAAAATAATTTTATCATCTCTTTGGATGTTTTCATCATTACATGACAAAAAAATTACTTCTACTGTTAATAAAATTGAGAAAAATCAAAGTCTCAAAAAACTAGCTTCTTTTAACCTAGTCATTTTATATATTAATTTTGCTTTACCAGCGCTTAGCTTCCTATATAAATAACAAAGAGTTGTAACTTCTGCTTTAAAACATCTTTGCAAAATCTTTGGGCTATTTATAAGCTATAGGCTTTCCACTCTTTCTCTCTCTTTTGTCATTCTTTAATGGCGTATTTCTTACCCTTTATAATCTTTTGTAATTTATCAACACATCACCAAGTCTCCTTGTATATAATCTAGTTCTATGCTTTGACAAATAAAATCCAATTTATCACATATCAAACATGATTCAACTTCAAAGTTCAAATTGGACAAAACTAAAAAACTATGTTTGAACAATAACAAGCCTTCACTTTTTAAGTTACAGCATGGGGAAATTATTTCTTCAGATATGTGAAACACAATGAATAGAGATTTTTACTAAAGTCCATGAAAAAATAGTGATTTGAGCATATTGGTGACATTGCTCTCAATATGCCAACTGGTTCTATCATTGATCAATATAACGTTTGGAAATAAAACCATATGACCATTCTGTTATGAAGATGTCATTGAATAAATTATTACAAATCAGAACATTAATCTCAAAAAAAACTACTGATTATGCCTAGGGTCATAATCAGGAAAAACAAATCTATTGATACACCTAGTAAATTTCAATAGTAAATTAGTAAAATTGCAATTATCTCTAAAATAAAAATAATTCTATATTGATTGTAATGGCCAACTTGAGAAGATGGAGAGATTAGACGCAGACCAAGCGGTGCGGGGTCAGATGATTCACCATCCTCTTCAATGAGAGGCAGCTTATCGGTCGGTTGTCAACATGGTTGCATCAATTCGACCGGCCTCTTTTCACCGATCATTCTGTTTTCGTCTCCCTCCTTTTTCTCTAATGGATGTAATTGTCCACCGACCTTTTTCTTAAGAAGTGGGCGGGAACTATCCAATTTTCTTTTTCACACCCTGCAAGTCGGGTTATAAAAATAGGAAATCCAAAAGCCTTTTTTAAGGCTTCCTTATTTACTGGTTTTTTTGTACCAATATTTTCCCTATTTTCCACCTCACCTGGAGTGGTGTTGAGTCAGATGATTCACCATCCTCTTCAATGCAAGACAGCTTATCGGTCGGTTGTCTACTTGGTTGCATTGATTCGACCGGCCACTTTTCACTGATCGTTTTGTTTTCACCTCCCTCTTTTTTTCTAATGGTTGTGATTCTCCACTGACCTTTTTCTTAAGAAGTGGGCGAGAACTGTCCAATTTTCTTTTTCATCCCCTGCAAGCCGGTTATAGAGATACGAAATCTAAAAGCCTTCTTTGAAGCTTCCTCATTTACTGGTTTTTTGGTACCCTACATGTTCATTCACCTGGACAATCGACTCACAGGAAGAGGATGTCGAAGATGGGAAAAAGATAAAACGCACTCATAAAAGAAAAAAAGAAAAGTTGCACAGAAATCAATGGAATATAAATTATTATGATATTAATTACACATTATATGAATGATTATAACATTTAATTCTCTTATTCTTCTGGCATCTCTCTTTTACTAATATTTAATTATTATGACATTTAATCCAAAAGCCTTCTTTAGGGCTTCCTCGTTTACTAGTTCGTTCACCTGGACGATCAACTCACAGGAAGAGGATGTCGAAGATGAGAAAAAGATAAAACGCACTCAGAAAAGAAAAAAAGAGAAGTTGAACAGAAATAAATGGAATATAAATTATTATGATATTAATTACACATTATGTGAATGGTTATGACATTTAATTCTCTTATTCTTCTGGCAGCTCTCACTCTCAAAAGAAGTAAAAGAATCGGGAAATTAATTACTAATTATGTACTTCATAAATTTGCCTACATGAATCTCGATGAAAAATAATTGGAAATATAAAGAACATAGATTGTTCATGTGAACAATCGGTCGGTCTAAGGGAATAACTGAATGAGAGGGGCAAACGACCCAACGAGCGTCAACATATCAGCACTGATTACCCAGTAGTTGTCATCTTGAAAATTAGCAGTTTTCCAAAAGGAGTTACTTCAGTATAGACACATCGACCGAAAGTAGGCTGCTTGTCGGATTACGTTGATTTACCCTCTGCTAGATGAAATAATCTTATCCTAGGACAATATATCACCACATTCAGTGTACACAAAATGGGTGGTTGAAGATAATTGAAGACGATCGAATGATGTTTTGTAAGTCGAACAAGTCCCGGCCAATCAAATTAACTCCAAGTAACCAAATTGGACAGTTACGAATATGAAACAGTGTTGAAACCAGTTACAGAAGCATCGCAGCACCAGCATCGATTATGGGGTCGGTTTTAATGATATTCAATTACAAATGTATAAATGTAACAATTCATTAATTATAATAATGTTCCTCTCTTTAATATGGGATGACCATGTAACTTATAAATCTAACCTATGAACTATAAATAGAGGGATCGTTTTTTCGAAAAATGATAGAGGATTATCATAAAAGAAAACAAAAATCAAATATTCAACTCTTTCTTCTCCTTCTTTTTAATCCTAATAACGCTCTATAACTTTGCGTGATCCACTGAACAATTTGGGATACAACATTTAGGGATCTGCTTGATTTCAGCCATTTATTTATTCAAAAGTTCAAATTAAAGTAAATAAAGAAACTAGAGTGAAAGTTAATATTTATTGATTTCCAAATAACCTGCACTAAAACAGCTATTCAATACTGTAAATTAAATAAAAAAAATATTAGGCCTTCCTATACCCCATTTTCTGTCCACTAGAGCTTCTCTTACCCCACCTAAAGAACCATTGCACGAGCCTTCAGTTGTTGCATCTACCTACGATAAATACTTTTTCCTACAGCAAACTCACTAGCAGCAGAATCTAGCTTGCTCTTGACTCCCATCATTCCCCTTGCTAACGACCTTATGGGTGTCTTCATTCAAATATTTAATAATTCAGAAGAAAATGATCACAACAACAGGACTGATGAATCCAGCTGAACAATTACATGGTTCCACTTCCCATGAAAAATGAAAAAAAAAATGATGGCCGAGAAAACTGTCTGATAATAAGAATCTCGGAGCTAGAAATTACATTAACTTCGAAATAATAGAAAAGCATGGATTGATACCAGATTAGTGGCACATTATTTGATACCAAAACATGCAACGCAAATCATTTTAATAGAGCAATCATCAAGAAAGCCATTCAAAAGAAAAAATAAGGAAAGACGAGAAAATAAACGTGTGAAGAGATTCAAAAAAAAGGCACAGAACAGCATCTGTAATAAATTCAAGAGGAGAGGAAAGATAGTGACAGAGGAAACGTTACTTGGAGATTCTGAGACGAAGAAAGAGCCCAGCCGCCGCGCAGAGAGATACAGAAGGTTTTTAGGGCTTTTTGGAATTGAAATGCGTTGGGTTTATTATATTTTACAAGTAGTCAACCGTCATAATTCTGTCAACCCTTGCGAATCCACCGTCAGAATTAGATCACGCGGTCTAACGACGATTGGCTGAAGAGCTCAGGTCCACCAGGTTGGGTTTAGGTCTGCATTTTGGAAAACATTATAGTAATTAAGACGTACGTAGCGCTGCATATGTAGAGAGGTTATTCAGAGGGTATATGGGAGTTATATCTGCATTATATCTCATGTAACTTCACTGTAACCTACTTGTAACCTATAAATAAGTTTCGCGCTTCTGTAGTTCCGGTAGATACAGGGATGTTACATGGGTATAATGCGAATATAACCCCCATGTACCATCTGAATAACTTTCGACGTACGCAACAATGCGTATGTCTTACGTACACAAATATTTTCTCTGCATTTTGCATTTGAACCCATCTTTCAGACGAACTCTATTATACATATAAAAAAATATGAGTTTTGAATATTTAATTGCATTTATACATTTCTGAAATATTGATATATGGGTCCAATTTGGCCCTGTGATTGCTTTCTAATAAGATGTTATTAATTATGATAAATGTATAACCAAAAGTGCATTAGACTAGCCTGAAACCATTGTCAGCCAGCTTGTTGAGCTAGTATGACAGATCTATTAGACCAACTTGACTGAGCAACTCAATCAAAGGACTAGATAGAGAAAATTATCTCTCGAAGTCGAATAGTAAAAGACTGCTAAGATGGTCCGAAAGATTCACATGAAAAATACGCTTAACATCATGGTTAAGGTGAATTCATTAACATACTCATTTGACTTGATCGAACAAACAAACTGACCTAATCATTGATGCGTCGACTAGGCTAACAATGGCGTTATTGAGGTCAATCAACCAGAAATTTTATTATTTCATCATTCATTATACAATAAATGGCTTTTTTTTAAAAAAATTATGCAACTAAAAATCATGCTTGTTCAAGTTAATTGCATATAACATAAATTTTCAGGTCAAAAGTATGTTTTTGATATGTCACCAAGAATTTTAGAAAATCAGGCATGAATCACGATGCGTTTTGGGTAAGAAATCTTTCAAATTCAAATTTAGGTTCATTTAAGATTGGATTTTAACAAATTTATAGTTAAGCTGAGCGTCCCAACAATACAAGTCTTATGACATTGACAGTATCCAATTTGAATCCAAATAAACTCAAATCAAACACATGAAGTATAATTAAAGATTTTGGTGTTTTTATTCGAAGGTCAGATAATTTAAAATTTGGCAGGCAAATAGTCAAAGCAAGCAGCTTTATGAGAGGAACTCAATGAGCCTAAAATAATTTAATTTTGATGTTATTAAGTCAATTAAATGCTTAAAAAATGTGATTAAAGGTATTAAGAAAGATCGTCCAATTAAGTGTTTTAAGAGGTTAGCCAAATTTACCACAATGACACAATTAAAAAGTATAAATAAACCCACAATCATCATAATAGCCAACAATAACTATTTTATCAACCAACTAAATTCATTGTAGTCAAACTATGACTATTGTAGCCAAAATTTTACTTTATAGTTGTGATTCTTAGTTTTTATAATCCCAACTTTCCCAATTGAGAAGAAAGTAAACCTTGGTACTTTTAAATTTCCAGTGGATCATTTTATCTAGGCTAAGCCCCATAGCTTTCCCCTTTACAAATTTTTTCCACGTAAAAACAGCAAAGTGTCTCATGCATTTCTACATGTGTGTGTATGCTAGAAAATTATATTAAGCTAAGCTTAAGATTTTTCTACTGTCATTATTATCTAATATGTATCATGACTGAATTTAATTTTTTGCTTAAGCATATGATAATTCCTCAAGGCTTTAAGTGAGTATTCATTTTGCTCTCTCTCCCTATCTCTCTCTCTCTCATCACAATCTTTTTGAGAAAAATATTCAAAATTTAACATGATCTTCTCCTCCTCCTTTTTATTAGAGAATACATTTTATTTTATATTCTGCTAGTTATCTTATTTTATCCTTTGTCATATATTAAGCAATACATGTATCAGTGTTTCATCACCCATTAAATCTATATTATTTTTGTCCAAACTCCTAACCAAATGAATCCTATAGCTAGCGTTTGTGCTTGTGTTTATTGTTTTTTTGTTACATCCATATGCATAAAGTTAGTATTTTTTTTTTACTTTAAAAGATATTATTATATATTTTAGCTTCTCTTAAATTAATCATGTTGCACTATTTAACACTCTTGAAAGGATTTAATCTAGGCATTTTATTACAACATACTACTATTAAAATTGCCTAATTGAACTTAGGTGATGGATTTCATCAAAGTCTTATGTTAGTAATATCAAATATGAATTTGAGAAACTTAATGAAAATAATGATTTTAACATCTTAAAAATAAAAAGCAATGTTTTGTTGTATATACAAGTGCTACAAAATATAATTTATCAGCATCGAGATATTCCATCATATAGGCCTTAGATCATTAAATCTTAGTTTAGGCGGTCATTTCAAAATAAGGTAGATCAAAGTACCATTAATATTTAAGTGAGTGGATAAAATCTCTTAAAATGACGAGACCACTCATCAACTATCGTTAATATATATATATATATATATATATATATATATATATATATATATATACATATATTTGAGTTGAGAGGGCTCTTCCGGGAGAACCCAAGAGATACATAAACTGTTGTCGCTACTCAAGACACAACCATTCAACCTATCACTATGACACATGGTCAGACGGAGGGTCAAATCACTTAGGCAAATAATTGGGTTCTCTCATTGCAATAAGAAGCCCACCAAAGGAGTCGGCAGTGTCACAATTAATAAAAGTTCTAGGTGCTTGGGTTCCTTGACCAGTTATTAACTTCTTTTGCCCAAAAATCTAATATTTTGGGTTTTTCATGTTGCAATTGCTTCAGCTCAACTAAACTTGAACAAAACTTCAATTATGTCGCTAGAGGATGAAAACGGGGTGAAAAATGGAGATTGTCGGCCTGTCAATGAGGATGAGAGAGTCGACCGCCCCAGAGATCTTCCACCCCTTCATAGATGAGATCAAGTGTTCTTTTGCATGCTAGGCTAACATATAACAGAGTTTCAGAGATGTATGCCTTATCGTTTAATGTAATGAAGCTGAAAGAGGAGGTTGTTGTGATGAAGCAGATGATGACCACCCTCCATTGGGAGATCGCAAATCTTTAAGAGAGATTTTGGGTCTCTCATCGAAGGCTGCTTGGGTTTTGTAATACCTCGACCAAAGTTGCCTCAACCCTTGCGTAGGCTACTTTTTTTTACCAAGTCAAGGTGAGGGATTATTGTAATAATTTTATTTTATTTAAATAATAAGTTTTATTTGGCTCATTGATAGGCTAGGTGAGTTTGGTAAATATTTTCATTTCCAGTTCCAACCTTCTTACGATGATTGGGGTTCTCTCGGATTCTATAAAAGGTTCTTTGATGGCAACAAACACACTTTGTTTATCATTTTCCTTCATAGTTCTCCTTATAGCCGACACATGTTTCACCGTTGCTACTTTCTAATGGAGTTCATGATATCCAACCTCTCTAACTCATCAAAGTTGAACAAAAATGAGATTAGAGAATATATAGATAGCCAAGTCTTCAACCATTTCATCCGCCTTTAGGTTGCCGACAAGGCGGAAAGAGTGAAAGCCTTAAGCAAGGACGAGTTTGTGAATTTTAAGGTTCAGTTTTGGTTTGGCCCTTGACTGGTGCTATGTGAGGAGTTACATGCTATTTTCAATTTTCATGGGATCAACCCAACATAGATGACGTCGAACTTGATCGTCGTGATAATGAAATTTATAATATTTATGCACCAGATGGGATTACATGGTTAATCAAGCTCTTCAACCACCTATTCATCACGTCGACGTATCTAAGTAGATTCATTATGTTCTTGTCCATGGGTTTCATGGGGCTCGAAAATAAGGTGAAGGATAGGAAGCTCAAGTTTTGATTTACTTCCATGAAGGACAGTTAGCCAATCAAGACAACGCCGACTAATGTCCCTCCTTCAAATATCAAGCTGAAGGTTTTATTTATGGTACAAGTGGAGGAGGACATGTTGAACTGAAGTTGATAGCCATTCAACAATATCTTGAAGCTTCAGTGATCAATAAGATGTTGGCTCTCCACATATATGGTGAGATGAATGAGGCTGATTGGAATGTTTTTTATGCTCTCCATGTCAAGTGGGACATAGCTCTGGCCATTGAGAAGGTGAAGGAGAAGCCAACCATAAATCTAGTAGGTAAGGATATTACTCTTTTAGCCTCTTGTTCTACTATCATCATCCATAAGACGTGCACTGATGAACTGATCCTCATTGAGAGGCTAGTACATCAGAGAAAAACTGTCGTGAGAGATTAACTGCCTACATGTGCTCATCTAGAAAGCCTCTCATAATTTGTTAAGCTCTATCCATCATGAGTGTCAGTGCCGAGGGAAGTTTGAGAGGAAGGTACAAGAACTTGAGATGAAGTTGAAGTTAAGACATTGACCAAAGGAAAATATGTTGAGATTTTCATGTTTATTTTACACTATTTTGGATGATATTGCACTTTAAAGAAATGTATTTTTGATATTTTGTTGCAGGAATGATGAATTAAGGTCATTGGAGCAAAAAGATGCAAAAATGAGCGAATTTGGAGCGAAAAAGACCAAAATGTGAAGATTTGAACTAGGGCGCCGATGGTGAGCCCAAAGGCGCCGACGGTGAGCCCAAAGGTGCTGACGGCGAACTTTTCCCGAGACTCCAGATTTAATTCACTTAGAAGGTCCGCCGACGGCGTCGTCGAGGCCGCTGATTGCGAGATCAGTGGTTATGTCCAACAATGCATTGGATGAGAACGAATTTTGGATGGGTGCTTAAGCAACTCTTGGGAAAATTCATCCACAACTTTAAAAAAAAATTTGGCCAAAAATGAAGGGAGACTCAAGAGGAGTTCAAGGTCCTGGAGGTTAGAGAGGTTTCATTAGTGTATAGAGAGTTTACTAGAGTGTCTAATTATGAGGAATTCTTTGAGAGATTGTAAGAGTGGAGGGAAAGTGAGAGATTTTTTCCTTCTTACCACTTTGAAGAGGAATTCTGTGTGCTGTAAAGAAAGGAAGAGATTCAGAGGAACTTCGAGGAGTTTGCTTGGGGAGAAATTAGAGATAAGTGTTATTTACTTGTTATAGTTTGTATGACTTCACTTTTATATATGAATTCCGAGTTTTGTTGTGTTTTCCCCATGAGATCTGAGTAGTTTTCTCTGTCTTTCTTTTTGTCTTGAGATTTGTGAAATGGTGATTTGAATTGGTTGAGCCATGAAAATTTTAAAGAAATTGTGATGATCTTTTCACTTCGATCTTAATTTACTTTCAATCTGGTCAATTGATTTGTTAAAATATGTTGAGTTTTACAACTAAAGTGAAGATTACATCCAAGATTCAGGGAGGTCAAAGCCCTTGGAAGTTGGGTGCAAATAAATAGGAAAATAAAATTATCGGGCATATAATTAGAGATTTTAGAGTGACAGACTAAAATCCTCAATTCGGTCCTATCGTTTGGGTGCTGAAGTGTAGATGTTAGCCCTCAGGTGAGGGGAATGTGGGAGCTCTGAAGTGAGAGTTGATATCCTCCCAGCCTAGCCGCAGATTCAGTAGACAAGCGCAGGATTAGTCAATGTTCTTTATGTCTGGACCAAAGGGTAAAGAATAGATATGCTCCTATTTGGCACAAAACCATTTGAACTGATTCACTTTATCCATTCATTATAATTTCTTGACAAGGAGAATGGTGTTTTTTTATATATTGAATATCACATTAAAAAAATTATTAGTATAATTAGTTATTTAAGAGTTATTAAATTTACATATTTATTTCAATTGCCTATGAGTGAAAGATAAGCAATTTGAATTCCATTGTTGCGATTGAGTATTGCTTTTCTAAAATCTTAGTTCGTAGTTCTAATATTATTCTCTGTGGGATCAATATCTAGGACTCCATTAGAGCCCTATATTACTTGAGCGATACGTATACTTGTGTTGATAAGTGTGACTTTACCATTATTGAGTATTTTATATATACTTCTTTATCGAATCTATAATTATTATTAAGTTTTTGGTGTCGTTGCTGAGGAATTAAATCTTTTAGCAGCAGTATTAAATACTTGTATTTTTAAGCATATATAAAGTCGCTGTCAGACATACCTAGTGGTTATCACTTCATTGGAATCCAGATGAAGAACAGAGTGTTGAGGGAGCGGATGACTGCAATGAAGATGACTATGGAGTTTGTGGCCAAGCTCTTGTCTAAGTCTGCTCAGAGGGCAACTCTCTAGAAAAAAATTTGAGTTGAGATCTTATGTTGCCTTAATCACTTGGCAAAGTGTTATAAGGTTTCCTCCAGCTAGTTGAGTATGTAGAAGTTCGCTGAGTTGGTAGCCGACTTTGAGTCAGGATGGGTGAAGTTGACCAAATTGGTGAGAGTGAACCAAGTTATGGGGGTTGTCAAATGTAGTCGGTGGTCGTCCATCTTTATTTTC
>NEWO01000030.1:325608-349022 GCA_003013225.1 Phalaenopsis aphrodite
TGATTTGAGGTAAAGTGCTCTTTCATCTAAACTATGAAAATTATGGGGTCAGTTTAACTCCATATTTTTCAAAACTAATTTTTTTTAACGTCCTTCCGAAGCGGGCAACGAGATTTCAATTTCGATGACCGACAGCTTCTTACGGGCAAACCCCACACCAAAAATAGTGCCGACACATGTTCATATATATATCGACACAAAATAGAGTATCAAGGAGAAAGAATACATATCTTCTAGAGGTAGCCCGAAGCATGATGATCGCAATAAATGTCCTAGAACATTTATTGGGGCAAGCAGGTTTGACAGTCGCTCAAATGATCAACAGAATGCACTCAAAGGTATTGGATTGGAAGTCTCATTGTTAGATGTTGAAATGAGATAATAGCGAGATTATCCCATTAAAGTTATTTGGATGTGTATATTTTGTGAAGGATAACGATCAATCAGTAGGGAAGCCGGGTACCAGAACTGCGAAACGTGTTCATAGATTATTCTGCTACCCAGGAGTTGTATGTCCGCTGCAGCCCGATAGAGAAGATGTTGTTTGTGTGCATGGATGTGTCATTTAAATAATTTGAACTGTACTACACCTAGAAGGTGACCTCACCCTTTGGTGACTCGCCAGATATTGGAAATATAAGGTAAGGGGGTGAGTAGTAATGCTGAAAAACTTATGTAGGATGAATCAATTGTGGAATCAAAAAATATAAAGAGTAAACCCAAAGGTGGCAAAATTCAAAGTGAATGTGAGCTAAGGGTGTAAACACGGAGAATAAAGCAAAATGAGAAAACAATGTCTGCAATGCTACTCAGGTCAGCTAGTCTCTTGTCATGGTCTTCTCTGAATCTTGAGACACCTACAACATCCACCTTCGACTCAAAACTCTCAGGTGATATGATTCCTCCTCCTAAAGCCCCCAAATTTAAGAAGGACCTCTCACAATAATGCAGGACAGCCTCTTGATCGTTTTGGTTGGGAATATGACATTGTTAACTTTATTTCATATTCTAATATCACCTTTCATGAAACAATTATTATGTTTTTGGACATTGTCTCTATACCCAAGAGTTGAAAAATTGCTAAGGAGGATCCCAAGTGGTAGGCAACTATGCATGAAGAGCTTAGAGTTCTCGCTAAAAATCGAACATGGGACATAGCGCCACCCACTACCAGCGGGGGAAAAAGATAGTTGTGTGCAAGTGGTTCTTCACAATAAAACAAACTCCAGAAGAGAAGGTAGAGAGGTACAAACCACGACTGGTGGCGAAAGGATACAATCAAACATATGATGTTGACTATGATGAAATATTTGCACCAGTAATAAAGATAAGCACAGTGAAGACACTGGTTTATCTGTAGTGAATGGTGAGTGGAGATTACACCAACTCGATGTAAAGAATGCATTTCTTTATGATAAGTTATTGGAGGAAATATATATGGAGATACCACCAAGATTCAGTACAATCCAAACAGTGGGTAAGGTGTGTAGGCTTAGAAAGTTACTGTATGGCTTGAAGCTGTCTCCTTGAGCCTGATTTAATAAAGTTTAGAAAGACTATGAGGGGCATGAAACAACAACAAATCATGCAGACCATAAGGTGTTCTTTCGACAATATGAAGGTCACACCACTATACTTGATGTGTATGTTGATGACATCATTATCATCAGTGATGATGAGGCAAAGATTGTCCAACTAAAGGTAAGATTAAACAATGAATTTGAGGAGAAAGATCTTGGACAACTCAAATACTTTCTTAGGGTTGAAGTGAAGTGACCAGTGAACTTGAGAGGTAGTCTTATCCCAGAGAAAGTATGTACAAAATCTCATGAAAATAGACATGCTGCGGTTCAAACCTGCTGTCTCTCCAATTGACTAGAAGGTCAAGCTGAGTGCAAAGACAAGAGAATCGGTTGATCGTGAGAGGTACCAAAGCTTGGTGGGTTGTCTAGTCTATCTGTGTCACACTCGACCAAACATCTCTTTTGTAGTAAGCTTGGTAAGCCGCTACATGCATGATCCAAAGAAGAGTCATATGGATGCAATGTATTGGATTCTGAGGTACCTGAAGTGTGCACTAGAGAAGGCTCTAATCTTCAGAAAGAATGGGCATGTAGGCATTAAGGATTTTTGTTATGCTAAATGGGCGAGTTGTGCAAATGATAAAAAATCCAACTCAGGATACTACATGTTCGTAGGCAGCAACTTGGTCTCTTATAAGAGCAAGAAAGAGTCTATAGTATCAAGGTCAACAACAGAGGCAGAGTATAAGGCCATGGCCATAGAAGTTGATGATGTGGCTGAGAGCCTCGTTGGTCGAGCCAAGGTGCATGAAGGAACTCAAATGAAATTGTGGTATGACAACAAGTCAACAATCAACATTGCCAACAACCCCGTGTCATGATAGAACCAAACATGTTGAGATTGATAGATTCTTCATCAAAGAAAAATTGAATAACAAGCTACTGGAGCTAAGTTAAGTAGCCACTAGAGAGCAAGTGGCTGGCTGCCTCCCTAAAGGACTTAGCTTCTTAGATTTGCCTAGGTTATGTGACAAGATGGGCTTAGTGGATGTCTTTTGCCTATCTTGAGGGGGAGTGTTGAAAATTGGACCTTATTTAGCGCCCTATTGGTAAAAAGGGAATATTGAAGAAGTTGAAGGGATTATTTGTAAAGCAATGTAATACCCTATTTAAGCCCATTTTATGAATGTACATATAAGATTTTGACCAATTCGTTCTTTTAAATACATAGAAAATGAGTGGTATGTATGTAAATCTTTTTTTTTTCTGTTAAACTCACAAAAACACCCATATGTATGAGCCGTTAAACTCAATACCTCATAGTTGGAGCAAAGCAAAGTGGGCTGCACTAAATATTTATGATCAAATTTTTAAACTGATTAAGCCAGTAGTTTATATGCATTTCTTACTTTTTTAAACTCACGCACAAAATCCATATGAGTTAGACCTTAAACTCAAGACTTTATAGTTGGAGATAAAACTCTTAAACACTATTTCATAGAAATCTTTACTACAATCTGCTGGATTTGTCAAATAGTGTGCTGTTTCAAGCTCATCCTCACTATTATGGATGCTTTTGAATTGGAAACTCAGAATTATAAGTCTTCAAAAAAGGTTGCGTGCCTTACGAACATCTTGCTCTGACAGACTTTCAACCATCTTTAGCCCAGAAGAGAAGAAACCTCTTCCAAGTGGACTATAAGCAACAATTCCTATTCCAAGTTCTCAGAAAGGAGAAAAAGGAGGATATGATTATGTAACTAAAGCATCTAAATCACAAATAAAAAAATTCTCCATGCCAAGATAACCATACAAAGAGTTACATACATAACACTCAATTCCTAAGTATTTATATATCTAACACTTAAACTGTAATATTTAATTACATTACCACCTTACCAATGCATGAAATGGTGCATTTCACTTTTAAAAGTAGAAAAAGGCGGCAAGAAAAGCAGTAATATTTTTATGATATGAAATATTTGAGTGGCATAAATGAAAAAAAAAAAATTTCAGTGTTAGATATGTAAATTTGTAGGAATTAGTTGGTATGACTCAAATGCCCCAAAGCTATAGAATAGGCAATCTATAAAGAGGAAATGCAAGCGCACCTGCAAGTAAGAATTATGTCTTTCTCAGAATCTCTTGTCCATAAAGATTATTCCAACTGTATAGCTGTAATAGGGTGAACTTCATGAGCTCTCTGTGAGATTAATCTTGAATTGATCAATTGAATTGATTACACAATTAGTGGCTTCATAATAGACATGAGTTGATTAATGGAATAAATATAGGAGATATGACAACAGCATTAATTTTGAATTAAATATAAGAGATATAGCAATAACATTAATTTTGAGTTTGAATCTTAAATTCAAATTCAAAATTCAAATATGTGTAATCAATTCAAATAAGCTCGAATTGATGACACTTAATTCTCTTTGTCTTTATTGTGTACGTTTTCTTTTTTGTTTCGGTATGTCTTAGTTAGTATAAATTGTGTGTTGTGTTGCAATGTAAAACACACACTCCAGACTTGTATCTTTTCACTTCTTCAAAAATAATAAAAGAGAATTCTCAAAAGTTCAATCTCATTTTTCTTTCGATTTGTTCTTTAGCGATCCATTAAATTGGAACCAACATTTAGTATCAGAGCCTAAGCCGAATGACATGTCTTCACCGAGCAAAGCTATCATAGGAGATATTGCAGCAACGAAGATCAGAAGAGAAGGGAACGTAACGCTTTCTTATCGGTTAGTCACAAAGAGTAACTACTCGGTGTGAGAGTTGAAGATGCGTGTGAACCTACAAGCTCAAGGTTCACACTCGGTATTTAAATCCTGGGCGTTGAAGATGTGTTTCTTATCTGTTACTCTCAAAGAGTAACTACTTGGTGTGGGCGTAGAAGTGGGAATGGTTAGTATTTAAATCCTGGGTCGCCCACCACCCCAAAGGGCTCTTTTGGGAGGTGACAAGTGGTATCAGAGAAGATTACTGTCTGTCAGGTTTGTGGACTCTCCATGGTCCAGTGGAACCCTCAGTGGAGCTGATCTGTGACGAGGGCGTCACATGATTGGGTGGAGGAGAATGTCACTGACAAATAGTCTCACATCGGCTAGGTGTAGGGCCGAAAAACAAAATTTAAGTCTTAGGCTGCCCACCTCTCTTAAGGGCTCTTTTGGGAGGTGACAAGTGATATCAGAGCAGATAAGCTAGGTGTAAGGCCAAAAACCAGTATTCGTGACAAGTGGTATCGGAGCAGATTATTGTCTGCTAGGTGTGTGGACTCTCCATGGTCCAGTGGGACCCTCGGTGGAGTAAGACAAGGTCGAAGAGCGTAAGGATAGAATGACTCTCGTTGTCATCTATCAAGCGCTACTGGAGGACGTTCTTCTCATAGTGGCAGAGAAGGATTCCGCCAAGCTAGCATGGGAGACACTGAAGACGATGCACGTCGGCGTGGAGCGGGTCAAGGAGGCGAAAGTCCAGACCTTGATGACTCACTTCGAGGCAATCCGCATGAAGGACGGAGAGACGGTGAGCGATTTTGCCATGAAATTGACGTTTATTGTGACAGGCATCCGCTCGTTGGGAGAGAAGATGGAGGAGATCTCCATCGTCAAGAAGTTCCTTCGAGCCGTACCACAAAAATACATGCAGATCGTCACCGCGATCGAGTAATTCAGTGACCTCAAAAACATGACCGTCGAGGAGGTCGTCGGTCGTCTCAAAGTCCACGAAGAGAGACTTCGCGACTACGAAGACTAAGAGGAGGAGAAGCACCTCTTGCTCACACATGCAGAATGGATGTCACGAATGAAGAAAAACGGAGAAGTCGATTTTTCTTCTGGATCGTTGAGTAGTGGCGGCAACGGTGGAGATAGCCGAGGTCGTGGCAAAGGGCTGGGAAGAGGGCAAGGTCGAGGTGGAAAAAGCTCACCTCGACAAGAAGAGATCCAACCCCGCAAAGACAAGAGCACAGTGAAGTGTTACAATTATCAAAAGTTCGGACACTACGCGTCCGAATGTCGTAGCAAGAGGAAGCGAACCTTACTAGCCTCCATGACAAGGAGCCAGCATTGATGTCTACTGCCTCAGTCCTGTATTAAATCTAATAAAAATTATTTCATCAAAATGCAGAGATGATATAATAATTGCCATGAGTCATATTTATATAAGTTGAATGTAAATTGAATCACAGAAATCATCCATTGCAAGATTTTGTTACCCGCGTAACAATGGAGGCTGTAGCTCGAGCATATGTCATTTTAGTTCCAATAATTAATAATAGTCATTGGACTCTACTTGTTAGAAATTAGAAGGACCGCAAATGAAGATTCTTCGACTCATTGCCTAATAATATATATTTGATTTGCTTATCATGTCACGGGTGACTCCAAATGTATTTTATTACGCAATGAGTCAAAGAATCTCCATTTGTGGTCATTCTGATTCTCAACAAGTAGAGTCCAATTATTAACTATTGGAACTAAAATGACATCTGCTCGAGCTACAACATTCATTGTTGCGTGGGCAACAATATCTCCCAATGGATGGTTTCTATACATCTGCATAGGCAAATTAAATTAGTTTATAAGTTTAACAAGAGCATGAATCACTACCATTGATAAGAATGTCGATGCTTACCCAGTGTGCTGAAGAGACGGATAAAAAATGTCTAAAAGAATCGGGTGACTGACTCCTCCTATTTTCCAATCCAATATTTTTCAATCCAATGACAAACATATCAACATGTTTTGTGCCCACTTCTTGATCATTCCAAAATAATCCAATGCACATTCGATTTATATGAATATGACCCATAGCAATTATTATGACATCTCTACATTTTGATGACATAATTTTTATTAAATTTAATACAGGACTGAGGCAGTAGACCAAAAAATAATTATGAGTTTACTTACCTAGATTGGTATTTGTTCAAGCAGGTATGAGTTCTCTGTCGGGGAACTCTGTGGCTGAACAATCTACAACTGAATGTGCTGCATCAACTACACCGGGGAGGACACCTTCGAATACAACAATTACTCACTGTTGTTCCTCATGATTTTCTTCAACCACTTATGTTGTACTAACCTCCGCCTCCTATTCCCCAGCTTCATCAATCTGAGTAGATGGTTGGGTAATCGACATACAAGAATCATGAGTTTATTGTACTAAATCATCTTATTTAGACTTCGACAGTTCTTCTTCTTTCATTATTAGTAATGCTTTTGTTTTCTTTCTCTTTATTACAATGAATAGAAAAAGTACTGCCCTCTTTTCTCTGATGTCTTTAGACTTAATCCTTCGGACTAAGCTATCAAGTGGGTCTTTATGGATGTCTTCCTTTCCATGTTTCTTGTTACCTTTATTTATTTCTTCATTTATTTCAATATCAGCTGTAGCTTCATCAAATACAGTCATTCTCCCTATCAGTTGTTCTTCCTCCTGAATCACGTCGCCTCCTGTTCCCCCGCCTCCTCCATATGAGCAGGTAGTTGTTCTGGGCTTTCTTTCTTCCCATTAATTTCAGAACCAACAGGAGATTTCATGTCAACTTTATTTTATTTATTTATTTATTTATTTGATGTCGGTCTTCACCTCCACCATTGTATATTCTATATTATCTAATATGTTATTTACAGAATCTTTGAATTGAAATAAAAATTTTTGTTCTCCCAGAAAATTTGACAGATCTCTTCAAAACTCATATTGGTTTGTGAATATCTCTGTGAATGCGTAGGTTTCGGGATGCTGCGAGTCAGGAAAAAAGGGATAGCACCGTAAGAATCTTGTGTTGGTGGTTCAATGTGAGTTTCGGGTTCTATAAAGGACTTTGCAGAAGAAGATATCTGGTCAACTCGAGGGGCAAGTAAACTGTGTACGTCATCTCTTAAATCAGCAAATGAATCAAGAACCTATAAGTACATTCAGTAAAACAAATAACTAAATGATATAAATTATCAAACATAATTCTTAACTTATAACAAAAATTAATATTATTCACATGTACAGTAGTAAGTCTCTGAATGACTAAATGGATCTTTGCAGGGTTCCAACATGCATTTATTGACCACCTCAACATGCGAGGTCGCGCTCATAAAATCACAGCTACGGAAACAAAAATAAATCAGAAATTCATATTACCCAAAAAAGAAAAAAATAATTATTGACTAGGGTTGAATAATCGACTAACCATTAGAAGAAAAACAAATTCGTTCAGGTATCCCAATGGCTAACCCATCCTTATTTTGATGACGCAGACATTGACTTGCTCAATGAGATGGTCACGTACCGTTGCGACCCAATTAAATGAAGAAAAAGTATCTAAATTCTCAGCAAATGAATAGAGACTTGTGGGTATACTAAAATTGCTGGAAGAAAAAAACAATATAGACAATAAAAATTTAATAATAAGTTCATCAAGTGAAGTGAATGACTCTCCGAGTGACCATTTCAGTAGTTCGCTATTTGTCTGCCTGACATCCACACCACTAACGGATTTTTTGTCCCAAGTTATTGTAGGTCCTTTGTTGGGCATACCAATCAACAAAGCAACTTGGTCTGCATCAAAACTGAGCTCCTTCCCCCTAATCTGAATGTCAATCTATTCATATCCTAACAATTCAATATGTGCATATTTAGGATGTGATCTTGAGGATATGAGAGAGTTCAAAAAATTGATTCAGCTTCAACTTTCCCAGATTTGACTATGTCTCCTGAGAGACAATCGGTCGAACATTGTCCAACACTTCTCTAACTTCTGATGGATGACATCTATAATTCATAGACTGTTTGTTTATCAACCTATAAAAATAAGATACATTTTATTAATACTGATAATAATTCATCAATCAGTCAAGAATAATAGAATAATAACCCACAAATGCATGGATATTCCCTAAACCAATAACAACTCAATATTAACTGATTAATAACGTAAGAATACACTTCCAAGTAATGCAAGAATAACATAAGAATACACTTTTAAATAATCATTGAATAACAAAAAAATAACCTAAAAATAATCCGCGAATAACCGACAAATAAATTGCGAAAAACCGATGAATAACCTAAAAATAACCCACGAGTAACCTCCCGCGAATGAGCAAATATCTGCTAATAAATACTAAACTTCAGAGTAACCCAAAAATAAATTTCAAAATAAACCATGAATAACCCAGAAATAAGCTGAAAATATCTCCCAAAACCTTTAACAATAAACCGTATACCCTCTAAGATAACTAAACGACAAATAAGAACTTATAATCCAAAAAAAATAACAAGAAAAAATGATGACAATTATCAGGACAAATTTTCCCCTTCAATGTCCTTCTTCTTCATTCTCTTCGCCTACTTTTTCTTCCTCTGTTTCTTTGACTTTGTCGGCTGTTCAACATTTGTCTTCTCCAGCTCTTCTGGTTCTGTTATTGTCGGCTCTTTGTCCTGTGTATTCTTCGGACCATCTAACTTCATCATGTAACGACTTTTAAGCCATCAAACGAAGGAAATATGAAACTATGGTAGAGTGAACGGCGAAAACCCTAGCAGAAAAACCCTAGCATAAAAATTCCTAAAAAATAATTTTGAAACTTATTTCTCGGCAGTCTAGGCTATGGGGATACTCCAAAAGTAACGGGGACATGGAGCCGGGTCGGGCTTCAGGGCGGCAATTTTTTTTTTATTACGTGAAAATGAGGAGTGGCCTAATTTAATTGGACTGCTCCGGAGTCCTGAGGGAAAAATTTGCCCTCCCAGACTGCAGGACGAGCGCTTGATATGCAACCGCAAAGAAGGTAAATCACGCAAACAGAGCACTTGATCTCATTGGTGAAGGGACCGTAGATGTCGGATGTATCGAGGAAAGTGATGCCCAAGCGGATGGCTAGGTGAATGAGGGCGATCATATCGGGCTCGGGCTTGGGGGGGCCGTAGAAGGCAGACATTCCCATGCAGCCAAGGCCCTGAGCAGAGACTTCGAGGCCTTGTGATCCCAGCTTCATGCGGTGGATACCTAACGTGTCGCCGGCCATGGGTCCGTCACCTCCACCTCTGCTCCGATGAGGAATTTTGGCTCAAGGTGAGGTGCTATATGCTCTGCTATACGGTCTCAGAGCTAGTTTGATTCAGCTGCGGGTTGTGGTTTAAGCAGAAGTGAGGAATTGCCGAGTAACGGAAGCACTTGCGTCACTGCATATATTTTTGGGGCTTATACGACGAGCCCCAACAATTTTTCTATATATTAACAAGTCTAGCGGCTAAATATTCATATTTAGATATCTTCCACCTATACATTCATATTTACATCACACAACTCAAATCTTTAATATCACTACGTTAAAAATTGTGTGGCATATATATGTAAACGCCCTCTTTTTTTTTTCAGTAGAAATGAATTTTAAACTTATCCTTCATTTAAATTAAGAGCACCCGGATGTAAGATAGAGAATCACTAACAGAAACATGATATCTATTTTCAACTGAAATCACATAAGATCACATCACCAACAAATAAATACCATATGATTCATAGAACTCAACATCTTCAAACCATAATTAATTAACTCTCGTTAATTAACAACCATTTGATACCCACCATCTCCCTCCTTCCTCCTACTACAGATTGCAGCAGCAACAACAACGGCCATTATTCCTCCTGCAAGCAAAAGCAACCACCAATGCTCCACAAGATCTGCAGTACATGTTTCGCACAAACAATAAAAAATATTAACTCTCTTCTCTTATCTAGCTATATACATACTAATTATAGACTTAATCTGTAAGAAAACTAGCTGATCTAAAAAAACTTGTGTGGTACTGTAAGTTCTTGTGAGATGAAAGAGGAGAGCTTCTGGGGCTCAGCAAGCAAAATGTTGAAGAGTCCCATAAATCCAGTGTGCATTCTTAAGCTGTTGTAGTTGGAAAACAGCGTCAGAAGCTCACCATCTCTGATATTCAGAGAGCCAGGGTTAGGGCAGCAGGTTGACATTCCTACAATGTAGCCAGCCTCATCTCTGGCTTCTTCTCCCTCGCCGTATAAGGGATTGGAAGAGCATGGGTGTCGTCCATCCTAATAAATAAGATTACAGATCAATGTCTTATTGTTAGTTTTAATGGATATCTAAGAAAATCAAGCATGAATTTTCTTAGATTTTATTGAATTCTAATCCAAAAGAGTGAGAAAAGTGTTCATTACCTTCAAATGAATTTTATAAATTATAGCGATAGTTTCAGATCCAGGTAAAAATTCATATTCATGTAATTTTATTTGTACTTTAGCTACTTCAAAAAGATTTATGTTTGTTAATGGCAGACTTAGATTTGGGAAAGTGTTAAAGAAAATTGGCCCATGACATAGCTAGTTTCCATAACTTCTATTAATGATTGTGCCAAATTCAGACATTTTGCATCTCTTAAGTAGACTAAAATTGAAGCATTTAGTCCTCGAAGTGTCAAAGGTTTAAATGCTACTTGAATTAAGCTTATGTGGATATATTTATAATTTTCTAAGTAATTATTTAAATCTTCTTGATTTAATAGATAAATTGTTTTCTCACTTTTATCTATTGTCAAAGATTGTTCAACAGTTTTAATTGATAATTTTCCTTTAAAATCAAACGTTCCAATTTTATAGATTAAGACTTTTCCATCTTAGGAATAGTCCATTTATTTAAGTCTTCTTCCTTTGCAGGATATTCTAACAATTATCCATTTTTTATATTATTATTTCTCAATTGAGATCTTTGTAATTTTTTAGGCATTATGGTCCTATTGTACCTAAAAGAAGTGCTCATGAAAGACAATCATTAAAATATCTAGAACTCTTTTTCGTTAAATAAGTGTAATAAGGTAATCAAACAACAGCTAGATGAAAATATTATTGCTCCACTAAAGGTTTAATCCAACAAGCAGAGTTAACATGAATCAGGCAAGAAAGTGTCTATCCCAGACATAAAAACACCAACATGCGACGTTGATTATTGGATTAAATTTAGCTTAGAGCAATAATATGATCAGACCAGATGGTTGAACTTAGTATAACCTTGCATGTCTGTCAAGAATATTGAATTGCAGTGCAACATTCGACTTTACTATGCAAGATATACTTATCTTGTCAAAGTTAGGCTACCATATTAAAATTATTCAGAGAAAAAGAGCTCCATAAAAGAATTAGGTTACTATATATACACACACACACACACACACACACACACACACACACACACANTTGAAGAGTCCCATAAATCCAGTGTGCATTCTTAAGCTGTTGTAATTGGAAACCAGCGTCAGAAGCTCACCATCTCTGATATTCAGAGAGCCAGGCTTAGGGTAGCAGGTTGACATTCCTACAATGTAGCTAGCCTCATCTCCCGCTTCTTCTCCCTTTCCATATAAGGAATTGGAAGAGCATAGGTGTCGTCCATCCTGATAAATAAGATTACATATCAATGTCTTACTGTTAGTTTTAATGGATATCTAAGAAAATCAAGCATGAATTTTTTTAGATTTTGTTCAATTCTAATCCAAAAGAGTGAGAAACGTATTTATTACCTTAAATTGAATTCTATAAATTATAGTGATTGTTTCAGATAGAGGTAATAATTCATACCCATGTAATTTTATATGTATTTTAGTTGCTTCAAAGAGAATTATATCTGTTAGTGGCAGACTTAGATTGAGGAAAATGTTAAATAAAACCGGCTCATGCATAGGCTAGTTTCCATAACTCCCATTAATGATTGTGCCCAATTCAATTATCTTGCATCTCTTAAGCAGGCTAAAATTGAAGCATTTAGTCATCAAAATGTCAGAGGTTTAAATGCTACTTGAATTAAACCTATGCGAATATATTTATAATTTTCTAAGTAATTATTTAAAGCTTCTTGATTTAATAGAGAATTTGTTTTCTCACTTTTATCTATTGTTAAAGGTTTTTCAACAGTTTTAATTGACAATTTTCCTTTAAAAACAAACGTTACAATTTTATAGATTAAAGACTTTTCCACCTTAGGAGTAGTCTATTTATTTAAGTCTTCAACAATTCTACATTTCTTATATTATTATTTCTCGATTGAGATCTTTGTAAATTTTTAGGCATTATGATATTATTGTACCTTGAAGAAGTGCTCATGAAAGACAATTAATAAAATATCTAGAACTTTTTTTCGTTAAATAAGTTTAATAAGGTAATCTAATAACAGTTAGATGAAAATATTATTGCTCCACTAAGGGTTTAATCCAACAAGCCGAGCCAACAAGAACTGAAAAAATATTACATCAGTACTACGCACATACAGTAACGTGCATACCCAATTAAATCACGCCACAACACCCTGCGCGACGGGGAAAAAAAAAACGGCGCAGTAACACGTGGAATATTCCCCCCATGTTATTCATGTGTTATTGTGTGTTATTCATGTGTTATTGTGTTCTTGGAATATTGCTTGTATTATAATAACACAATAACACATGAATAACACACAATAACACATGAATAACACGGGGGAGAATATTCTCCCGTGTTACTGCGCCGCTTTTTTCTCTATCGGGAATATTCCCCGTGTTATTCAGGTGTTATTGTGTGTTATTCATATGTTATTGTGTCATGAGAATATTTTTGATGTTATAATAACATAATAACATATCAATAACACATGAATAACATGCAATAACACATGAATAACACACAATAACACATGAATAACACAGGAGGGAATATTCTCCGTGTTACTGTGCCGTTTTTTTTCTTTATCGCGCGAGGTGTCATAGCGTGATTTCATTGGCTATGCACGTTACTTCTACGTGCGTAGCACTGATGTAATATTTTTTCACAAGAACTAGGCAAGAGCGTCCATCCCATACATAAAAACGCCACCACGCGACGATGGTTATTGGATTAAATTTAGCTTAGAGCAATAATATGATCAAAACCAGAAGGCTGAACTTAGTATAATCTTGCATGTACGTCAATAATATTGAGTTGCAGCGCAACACTTGACTTTACTATGCAAGATATACTTATCTTGACAAAGTTAAGATACCATATTAAAATTATTCACAGAAAAAAAGCTCCACAAAAGATTTAGTTTACCATATATATATATATATATATATATATATATGCATAAATTGAAAAATGAAAAAAAAAACTCTAATTTTGGATATTTTTGGATGATGAAATTGGACTTGCGTGAAAATATGGGGCGATTGATGCGCCGCCAATAAATTTTCATCATTCATCATGAATATCGAGGAATGACGCGAATCTTGAGACAAAATTTTAAACAAGAAACATTCAAACTTCAATTAAGAGTCTTCCAGAGCTTAGATTTCAATAAACTTATAGTCAAATTGACCGGCTCGATAAGACAGACCCAATGATATAAAAATTTGTCCAATCCGAGTCAGATCAAATCATTAAACCATCCTTGGATATTCAGACACATTTGGAAGGTCAAACGGGAGTCAAATTTGCGAGTTCATAGTCAAATCAATCGTCTCAATAAGAAGAATCCAAGAGCCCAATATTGCTCAATTTCGACATCGTTAATGCACTCAAATGTCATCAAATGTCATCTGGTCGAGGGAAGCTCTCAGGATTGTCTGATCAAAATGGTTCATATTCCTGCATTAAATTGCACCCAAAACGCTATAAATAGAGCCTCACCCCTCACATGAAGGGAGAGGTTAGAGAGAGAACTTCAGGATTTACGAAGGAGCCAAGTCAAACATCATCTATGCCATTGTTGATCGTCATCGACCATCGTCGACCACTACCAACTACCTGCGACCACAACCGACCTCAGTTGACCACCACATACTGTTGTCGACCACCGCCAACCACCGTTGATCACCACTAACCTCTGTTGACCACCTCCGACCATCATCGACTACCGTTGACCACTGTTGATCTCCGCAGACCACCCTCGACCACTATCAACTGTCGTCAATCACCACCTACCAGAAACTGATAGTCGACGCTGTAATCTGAAAAATATAGTTGTTCTTTTTCATTCGTGGGACAAGAGATTTCTGTAACTATCAATTAATAGTGTATTTTCACAACTAGGTCAGTCCCCGTGGTTTTTCTCTTTCCGGGTTTTTCACTTAAAAATTTATGGAGTCATCTCTTCTTGTTTCTCTTTCATCTATGCGTGTGCTGAATTCTCTGACAACGCTAAGAAGATAAACTTTTACTCCGCCGCTGCGGATTTTCCAGCACGCATCATATAAAAAACAAATTTCATAATTTAGCCCCTCAAAATTTGTAAGATTTATTAAATTCTGTTTAAATTAAATCCTAATATCAACCAAACATCTCTTCTATGATTTTTTTTCCCACAAAATATGTAAAAAGTGGCCATAGAAATACTGGAAATTTACATGCACACCACACATGCTTATGTATTTAAGCACCTAAAGTTTGATATTCACACTTACACTAATTTGATGCCTTCATTCTATAAATGAAAATATGTATTTTACATTAAAAAAAATAGTGATGATAAAATGAAACTTATAACCTTTTTTGGGATATAATTTACGTGGAAAATATAGAGAAATGAAAAGTATTGAGTCAGGCCTAATCAAAACAATTCAGTATGTATCTAAGATTATAAATACTAGCTTTTTTTCATAATTGGAGAAAACAATACCATAAAATTTTGAGCGTTTGCTTCGTCTCTTATAACTCTCTTATAACAACGTTGAAATAACAATACGTGATGATGATCATGATGATAATGATGAAGCGATGATGTTTGAATGACTATGATTGAAAGATAATAATTGAGTAATGACTGTTAAGAGACAATTCTCGAATGAGGATGATGATAAGAATGTGATCAATGTGATAATGATGGGACACTATTATTTGGGTTAATGAAGTCAAATAACAGTTGTTGGTAGTAGTGATTGTCTGAGTTATTTGCTGACTTGAACTTAAATATCTTTTAGATCTCCAAAATCTATCTAATTTCACACATGAGTCCCTTCACGTGAAAAATGCAAATCTATTTATAAATTTTTTGAGTGACATTAATTTGTCAAATTGAATAAATAGGAAACACAATTTGAATATTTTTTAATTTTTTCATAATTATCAGCAAAAACAACTTTTTTTCTTAAAGTTTTGCAATCTAAAAATAAGTTTCATATTATTTTGAACTAAAAAGGATGATAAATCATTAATTTTGTAGTCTTTTTTCTTAGGTTGGTTTTTATATAGTAGCTTTGATATGTATTAAGACATGTAATTTTTAGAAAAGTTACTAGAAGAAAAATTATGCGAGAGCACTAAGTAAGTTTACAGGGGATTATATAGCACCTTAAACATCTATATTTATATATATCATGCCCCAAACTTCCAAATCCTTACTAATCCCTCAAAAATAAACATTCATTACTCTTTGATCATCGACATCGCAAATATCTCCCCTTCTTTAGTCTAGATGATGACATGGTCTCTCCTTTCTTTGCTCAAAACCTTAGCATCTCTATGTTTTGTTCTAACTACATCTAAAGCTACAACAAAACCTTCATTCTCTGCCTTTGCTTCACTCGAAACTACATCATATCTTCTTTTGTCCCTCCTTCACCATAAGCTAACATACCTTAATCTCGTAAGCTAATCTTATTCATACCACCCTAAGTTATATATGAAACTATTCCACATCCACTAAAGTCTTTAAATGCCTTAATCATCAATTCTTTTCATATGCTTAATGAAATTCTCAAACAAGCACATAAGCACTGCATTTTCTTAGTTTATTGATCCCAATTTAATTTATGTAGTCCTCTTTTTATTATTATTTTGGTATTTGTCATCTTCCTTTTGGATAAGTGTGATTAATTTTTCAACAAATATTATTATGTGAATAAGTTGTATCAACAATTCACGCTAACTAATCATGTTAAGGAAATCCAAGAAAAGCCAAGTGTATAAATTTTTTTTACAATGCAGCGCTTCGGCCTCTCACACGAATAACTTTTGGGTGTTATGTTTTGGGTTAAATTTTTAGAAGTCGAATTAAATCTTTAGATAAGACACTACCCAAAGTTTTTTTTCTCGCATTTCATGGGGACTGTTTGATCTGGTTTGAGGTTTCATGTAGGCTCAAGTTTCACTCATTTCGATAACTAGAGAGCACTTTTAATTAAAGTCAGTCATTATAAATGCTAATTGTGACTTAGTGATATATATATAAAAGAGATATTGTGTAGAGTATTTTTATTAATTAAAGTTAGTTTTATGCTCTTCTTTGGTATATTTTGTGTATATGCGCATTATAAAAGGACAAATCTAGTACTTGGAAGAAATTGAGCTAAGTATAGATTGGTGCCTCAATGCCCAAAATTATGGCCTCGGTATTAGATGGACAGGAAGTTTCAACCAAAATATCTAGAGCATGACACTATGGCACTAGAAGCCAGGTGCACTTGCATCAAAGACCAACTCCCCAACACCCATAGAAGCAATGTTACCATGCTAAAAGCCCTAAATTCTAAAATCAGATTTACAAAAAACTGTGCTCGGTCCCAGCACCAACATGCCCAACACTAGCACCCTGATGCTATTGCTTTTTGAACCTCAGTGCTTCCCACCAAAACAAGGTGGTTCTTGTGATGTGTTGACGGTTCAACTAAAGAAAGAAATAAAAACTCTTGAAAATGAAAATGGAACTCTCTCTCTGAAGTCTTTTAAAAGCTTTGATGAAAGAAGAATTAGAGGAAAGACTAGGAAATTGATAGGAAATGATATTGAGTGAATGTTTCTCACTTGTTTGAGTGTGAGTAAAAGAGTATGTGCTTGTAATCAAGCAAAGAATAAATTTTTGGGGGCGATCAAATCCTGGAAACTAGGAGATTGTTTATCTGATTTTTCATTTCTTTATCTCTGAAGTTTGGCTTAAGTTTTGTAATACAATACAATACGATACTTGTTTTTGTTTAGAATAATGTGTAGCACTTAAAATTTTATGTTATAATTATTGAAAGCCTTTACTTCTCATTAATTTGTTAAGATTGATAGATTTCAATGTCCATTCGATTCAGGGTTTTTGTGAGTTAGAGCAAAATTGATTACAAATTTATTCATATAATACTTTCCATTGAAAGTCCAAACTCCCAATAAATACACACTAAAATAAGCTCCATTCTATCCAATCTAACAGCCCATAAAAATTTAACTTTCGGTTTATTTTACTAACAAGATGCCATTTTTCGTATGTTTTGAGGGCTAAGATTTAAAAAAAACTTAATCAGTCCTCAGCAAATTTATCCAACGGCCTCCAAAACGTCAATCAGCCAAGAAAATGTGAAAAGTCAATCAATCAAGCAGAAGTTCGCTTTGCTAATCATGATATCCACATCAGCAGTAACTGTGAAATTTCAATTGATGCAAACCGGGCTCACAGTTCTCAAATTGAGGAGCTAGAAAGAGAACGATTCCCCAATTTTTGGTGGTCTTCCGCCATTTTAGCCAATCCTGTACCTGTTTCTCTCTAAAAATAGAAGAACAGAAGCCAAGTCATCATCTCTCTTCTTGGGATCCTTACTTCTCCCGACCGTTTCTCTGAAACGAAAAGCAAAGGAGCTACTTTGAAAGCAAGGGGTAAGAGAGAGAGCGTGAAATGTCGACCCCAACATCAAAAGAGGCGAGCTTACACTTGGAGGAGGGGGAGGAGCCGAGCGATTCGGAGAACGAGCTCAAAAGGAAGATGAGCAGTGCTTCTGTTTTCTCCACCGATGGTGGGGAGGACGATGACGACGATGGCGAGGACGACGATGATGATCGGAAGGGCGCAAATGTGGTGCTCGGCCCTCAGTTGGCTCTCAAGGAACAGCTCGAGATGGACAAGGTTCTACATTTTTCTCTTTATCTTCTTCTTCGATTTCTTAAATGGTTGGATTTAGGGTTTTGTTGATTAGGACGATGAGAGCCTCAGGAAATGGAAAGAGCAGCTACTTGCCGGCGTTGATTTGACTGAAGTTGGAGGTACGGTTGTTCTTCATTTTCGAGTTCGTTCTTCAACATTTCTGTTAGCTTTTTTTATGGCTTCCTTTCGTCTAGGTAGGCGGTGTTTGGCTGCAACTCGAATTTAGGTTAAATAGGATTTATCAAATCAAGTAATTGGATACTTTGTGCCACATAAATGAGCTCGTAAACGACAGCACAAGAAATTCTTAAATCCGACTTGCAATGGTATTTAGTAAATTCAGATTTACTTCGTAGAAGAGTGGAACGTTGGAAGAAAAAATGCAATGCGAATAAATTCAATTTAGCAGAGCATTGGATTTAATTTTCATTTGCATCCTATCAAAATTATGCTACCAAACACCTGCAAGAGTTCCTGTTAAAACCCCATTTCCCAACCTCTAATGGTACTAGAGCCTGGTTCCTTCTAGTATAAGAAATTTTCATGAAAAATTTTGATTATCTTAATCTTGAACCTTATGATACTAGTAGAAAAGTTATCTCGCTTGATAAAAGAAAACATCTTTGCTCCTTTATAATTATGTCTGAAACATATTAACATCTTGTGCATAGTGATTAAGCACATTTAACTACTATTATTGATCTTTTAATCAGTTTATTTGAAAATTTGCTCAATCATCAACAAAAGTACTTTCAAAATCTTATTGTTATCTCTTACTGGTTGAGAGAAAAAAAAAAGTTTTATTGTTAAAAATCTTTGGTGATAAAATCAGCTATCTTAAAGCATCTCAGGAAGATTTGAATAAAACTCCTTTAGAAATAAAATCTAGGAGAGATACAAGTTCTTCTAGAAACAAAGACAGTTTACTGTAGAAATCAAAGATCAAATTATGAAAAATAAAATTCAATCTGATCTAGAAATACAAGAGATAAAAGATCGCTTAAAAGAAATTAAAGATCTTTTAAAAGAAATTAAGGAACTTCATTATAATTGATGAATAAATTGAAATACAAAAATTCTGAATATCTTGCTGTTGTTACTCATACGTCTGAAAATTCTGGTGCAGAGAAAGGAAAAGAAGGTTATTTGGAACCTGAAGGTACTTCTAAATCTGATAGATTGCTTGTCCAACAAAATAATATCATAATTGCCCTATTAAGTAGTCTTCATAACAGAATTAATTTAGAAAGAGCTGTAAAAGATATAACTAATAATACATCTGCAGCCAGTAATCTTGAGTGAATATTAAAGCTTTGTCATTAGGAAAAATAGACGAAATTCAAATGACAAGAAAATGCTTTAGGTTTCTCAAATATGACTGAAAGATGAACCATTCCATTTTCAAGAATTTCTCAAACTATAACTGGAAAAAATTTTGTTTCTAGCCAAACCTGTACTACATGGTTAGATATGATATTATATAGGCCTAGTAGTTCAAGAAATGATTATAGACTTGAAGAATTGATTAATATTATCATGTTACAACTATATGTTCTAACGATCAACTAAACAGTGTAAACCCTCCCAAACTCTATTCTCATGAATGGTTTAGCAGTAATAATGGATTGTTAAGACATTATAAAGAAGTACCACTGCATTTTCCTGACAATGCACAAATAAGATTAAATCTGATTGCTCCAGAAATGCTAAAAAACTAAAGAAGAAAGAGGGACATATTTATATCCACCTTGGACTTGCTCTTTTGGGAATAAGAAGACTTGTCAGAAAAAGAACTGGAGTAAAAGTATTAATATGTCTATATGATTCTAGATTTAATACTCCAAATGATGCTTTAATTGGAATTATAGAGTTCGTTTTGAATAATAATATAATAATTACTTATATTGTTTCTGATATCAATATGACCATAGATGACTTTGAAAAATATATAAAAATGCTTATTCAACAAAAAGGATATGAAAAATTTCAACGTGTTTTATCCTTGTCTAGATATAAATTTTCTTGGAAAAATCATGTCAAACATCAAAACAAAATTTTTAAAAAAAATTGAAAATAATATAGACTCTTTAGTATCTAAAGGAATAAATTTATTACACCAAAAGAAGACTCAGAAACTTTGGCCTGCTTAGAATGGAATAATTCTCCTTCGAAAGAAGACATCCAAACTTTGGCCCCTACTGAATATTCTACATTCAGAATTCTAATAAGAGTTTATTGATAAGTTTTAGATACTTTAAACCAACTATTCAAAATGAAGAAGAAACAGATCTAGATCTTATGGTCATAGAAGATTTTGAAGAAGTTGATAGGTTTACTGAGAATCCTCTATGCTTTCTTGCTGAATTTGGTTTACCTATAGATTGGAAGTCAATTCAAACTTTAGAAACACATTATAAAAAGATAGGACATTTGACAAAAGAATTCATTATATGCAGATGATGAGCATAACATCAGAATCTTACAAGAAAAAGAAAGCTTTGAAATAATGAATAGGTTCTTAGACCATTCAAGATCAAGTATAGGCCTAGACTTTGTTGATAATGAAGATAGCTCATCCTATAATCCTCAACCCATCCAACAATATTATCCAACTATTGTCCCTACTCCAACAAGAACAACAAGCTTTTATCCCACTAAATAGGGTTGGCTAAATGAATCTTTTTTCTCCATTGTGTCCTATTGAGTGCCATATTTTCATTTAATTCTAATAAATTAAGATAATTTTTTTATACAACATGCCCAAGTCTTCATAGGTCCAATCTAAAGCATCTACTCCACTAAATGGATCATCAAATGGTCAAAGTTTAATAAAGTAAACAATGAAATAAATTATATGACATCGTCCTAGAATTGTTGTAAGAGTATATAATAATAATAAAAAATTATTAATAAGAACCACTGGAAAAAGAACACATGAAAATTTATATTTTTCAAAAAATGAAGTATTGCTAAACATTACTGAATGTGATCCTCAATTATATGATAACCATTTAGAACAATGTACCACACAGATGACTAAGGATCATAAAAAAATTCACTAAGACATGGTTAAAAGTGATGAAAAAAATGATATGAAGAGGAGAAAATTATTTAGGAAATGTAGCTAGAGTAGCTTGGGGAACTTATAAGAAAAGTTTTCCTGGTTAAATAGAAAATTTGGCTAATGAATGAAATAATATTTTAAACATTGCTTATCTGATTCATAGGATTTTAACTTTAAGAGATGCAAATACAAGTTTAATTTTTAAACAAGATGGTGCTATGAGAAAATTATAACAAATCCAGATTAAGAATTGGAAATATATTAAAATTTTGCTAATGATTTCTTAGCTTACCAACCATCTATGAAAATTATTATTTTGTAGAATTTGGTGAAAGATTATTTTCTAAATTATCAGGAGAATTAGGAAAAGAAATACATTATGCTTGGAAGCAATAAAATGTTACTCCCCAATTTGATAAAGTTGGAGTTAGAATGTAATTTTTATTTGAAATTGAAAGAGAAATGTACTTATATTTCCATTTAAAAACAATAAAAAAGTAAAAAATGCAGATTTTGTTCACAAATTTATACTCCACAACAATATGAAATGAACCTTGAGACCAAAAAGAAAAATCTCTAAAATGATTCCATATAAGAAGATATATTATTTTAATCAAATCTACGGCTAGAAAATCTTATTTAAATAAGGAAAAACATGTGAGATTATATAATAAAAAAAGTTTATTCTAATAAACTTACTTGTTTGCTTGCAATGAAGAATGTCATTTAGCTATTACTTTTCCAAAATGGAAAAAAAATTATATTAAGAATGTTACTTTAATAGACTGCATCAATATAGATCTAGTTGAAATAAACTCTCAAATTTCTAATGCATCTTCAATTTATAGCATTTTCTCTTTAAAAGACAAAAAACAAAAACGTAGTTACTAATTATGGTTTCATAAATGACATTTTAGACCAACAAGATACCAATTCTTATAATATTTTGAATAAAATAGAAGATCTCTAATATAAATCATGAAGGTAGTCATAATTGCAAGATTGGAAATGGTGAAAATAAAACTAAATATTATTATTGTCAATGGTATCCTGCAATTGATAGAAGATTTACGTGTATGATCCACCAAATCTAACTATGTTATTATGTTTGAATGAAAAATTTAACATAACCGACACAAAGACTCTTACTTAAACTAAGAAAATCAGGTCATTGGCAGAATCTTGTTCAAGGCTATTAGAAGAAAGCATAAATCTCTTAGAAGAGAAACTAGAATATCTTTCACTCCATGCTATTTCACCTAATCCCGATCCTAAAAGGAACAAAATAATTTTTACAGATCATGCCTCTATGGATCATGAAATTGGACATCCTCCCTTTATTTGTAACCTTGAAAAGTTATTTATATACAAATTCTTACTAAACTATATATTCATGGATATGAATTATCCTTACCAGTTTTTATCAATATTAGAGCTACTTCTAACTCCATTTCTACAGAACTCATTCATGAGAAATACCTCTTAAATTACTCTAAACCTCGATATGCTATCCAATTTGATAGCCCACAATTAGAAATGAACAAGTTCCTCAAAAATATCCCTTAGCGATTACAAACACATTGCAAAGAATGGTCCAAAACTTATCCAATCAATGAAATTTGGGTTCAGCCTTTCAATTACTCTCACATCAAACTTATTCTCGGTATGAATTTTCTGCTCAAATTTAATCGTGCTCTCTTCCTTGCTAATGATTATTTGATTATTTTTTTTCCATTTTGCCGGTACTCTTACGCCCATTTTATCAAAGGATGCACTCTTGCATGGTGAACACATTTTTAATCCAAAAGTTATATCCTCCCCCGTATCACTTATACCCCCTACACCTTTTGACATCCCTCCTACTACTACTAAAAGTCAAAATTATTCTTGTGGCATTCTCAGATCATGTAAAATTAACAAAACTTTGTGTTCTTTCTGATGTAGATA
>NEWO01000030.1:349060-362297 GCA_003013225.1 Phalaenopsis aphrodite
TGACCCTTCTTCGACTGGTTGTAAATTAGAATGTCGTCAAATTAGACAACAACAAACTTTCTAATGTGAGTTCGACCGAAAGGCATAACGGTCCACTCATATAGTCCCTCACGCGTCTTGAAGGCGGTCTTCACTTGTCTCCTGGCCTCATCCATATCTGACGATATCTGTTGCACAAGTTTATTTTGGAGAAGATAATGACTCCATGTAACTGGTATAGGAGATCATCTAAGCATGGTATGGAAATCAATATTTGATGATAATCTTGTTGATGACTTGGTTGTCGATACACATTCACCATGATTCATCCTTTTTGGGCACCACAGGGTAGGGACTGCACACGGGCTGATGTTTTCTCAGACTAGCTCCCTTGTGGTGAGATCCTGCATTTGTCATTGTAGTTCTTCGTACTCCACCGGTCTTAATATGTAAACTTGTCGGTTTGGCAATACGAATCCTGGTACAAGGTCGTTGGCATGTTGGATTTCTTTTAGTGGCAGTAATCCCTCTTGTAAGTTGTCAGTCATAACATCTTGAAAGTCTTGTAGCAATGGTTGCAGTAGTGCTGGTACCTCTCTTTCTTCATCGCTTCCTTCTAGAAGGACTATTACTAATGTTACAGGGGCATCTCTAACTGACTGCAGGAAAGTACGAGGAATTGATGCTACCCCTGTATCGTTCTTGCCCTTTGTATCCTTAGCAGGTAGTAAAATGATATGTTTTCCATCCTTCTTGAAAGAATAAGTGTTCTTGAACCAGTAGTGTTGAGTTCTTCGATCAAACTGCGAAGACCTTCCTAATAGAATGTGGCAGGTGTCCATAGGAACCACGTCACATCATGCTTGTTCGTGTAGCTGGTCTTCGATGGAGAAATCCACTAGGTACTATTGATCTACATGTATCTCGTTTCCCTTCTTCAGCCAGGTAAGAGAATATGACTGGGGATGCTTCTGTGTGTCCAATCCTAACATTTTCACCATGTGCGTGGACGCCATGTTCTCACAGCTCCCACTGTCGATGATCAGGTTATAGACCTTCCCTTTAACTATGCACTTGGTATGAAAAATACTTATGCCTTAACCATGCTTGGTTCTGCTCTGGCTCGGACTGTTGCATTCATTGAACTATTAATGTTTTTTGTTTGTCTCCACAGAACTGAAGCTCTTCTTCTAGAATCTCATATGATTCCTCATCAACTTCTTCAACGTCGCCTTGATCTATGAGTGTGACGACTCGGCTTGTTGGGCAGCTGGAGGCTATGTGATTATAGTTGTGACACCCGAAACACTTCTTGACTAGCACTGTATTGGAGGAACTACCTTTCTCTGGTTTCTTCCCACTCTAATCTGCCTTATCAATTCTTTGTCCAATCTTGTTATTTCCTCCTGAGGCACCCTTGTCGGTTGTAGAAGTTGCAAATGAATGCTTAACTTAAGGCGGTGGTCTGAAGGGCGACTATTGCCTGTAGTGCTTTTGCTATCTTAGCACCTTCAGGGCTAGTATCTGGACATCTCCCAAAATCCAGTATGGTTGTAATTGTACCACATTACTAATGGCGGACTTTAAACCTCCGAGATATCTGACGGTTATGTGCTCTTTTAGCTCTGTCAGTTCACACTTTAGCTGCAAATGGTTGAATTGGGTCGTGAACTCCTCAATTGATAATTCTCGTTGTTGCAAGTTGTAGAGTTTTAGGAATGCATCCTGATGATATTGCGATGGGAGGTATTTTTTTTGTATTGCATTCTTCATTTTCTTTAGTTTAATTGGGCTAGCTTGACTCGCTTATCCTCTGGTACTTCTTTATACTCGAAGTATAGTTCAACGTATTGTTTCCAATCAATAAACTTATCGTGGTCCATGCCTCTCTCTAACTCTGGGAGATCCATCTTGATGTCAAAGTCCCGCTGACCACTACAAGGGGCATTTTCTCTTGGTCTTCTTTGATATTGGATACCAAAACAACATGATAAATATTCCGCGTCAATGTGATCATCCATATGGAACAAATTCATCTTCTCGTCCTTATCTTCGCTTTGACTCTTTCAGTCACTGTCGAAGGTACCTCTTCTTAGTTTCCGTCATCCAACTCTGCTAGTCTCCATTGTAGACGACAAATTTCTCGTTGAATCTCTTCCTGGGTCGACTTCGGTGCACTTATTTGTGGTGACATAGCTAGGGTTGGGAATCAACAGGAAAAATATGTTGTGGAGGTTGCTTGGGTAGGGGCTGATGCTAGGAGACCTTAAAGACCAAATGATACCGAAACTAGTAGGAAGAACAGTGGAACAAAAACAAACCTTACAACCCGACTCAAATAGAAAGGAAATGCAATAGTTGGTGAATCCCTCGGTAAGGGATGTAGGAAGATGACTGAAGGCGGTATGGCATCGGTGAGGTGGTAGGTCAAGATGGGAAAGGTCGGTGGTTGTTTGGGTAAGTTGTGATGGTGTTTGGTTGGTTGTAGGTAGGTAGGACAAAAATTTTATGGGAGGAGTGGCGGTAGAGTGGTGGAGGCGTATAGGGGTGGTAGGCAGCTTGGGGAGAGGTAGGAAAAGTGGTTGGTGAGAAGAAGCGAAGGAGATTGTAAGTTTACAATGCCACCTCGGAGCAAGATACAGCCGAAACACCACTTGTCTTCGGATATAACCCTAACAAGAAGGAAGAAACTTCACACTGGAGATTAGAATACAACTCTACTAGAACTCTCTTACACACATGGGACAACTATTTATAGTCTCCTACTTCTATACAAAAGGAAGGGGAATGGGAAGGTAAGAATAATCCAAAAGAAGACGGGTGTGGAAGATATGCGAATCAGTTCCTGGATTGCGAGGGTTCACAATCCGCTTCCTTCTCCTCCGTGCGGGATCGCGATCCCGTCCTGCACCACTGTTCCACAAAGCTTCACGGGTCCTCTGTCCAGTGGGATCGAAACGTCCTGAAGCCTTGGGGCGCATTTAGCGCCTGCATCAGGATACCTCTTAAAGAAATAATATTTAATAAAAAAGATTTAAATGTACGCATTGGTAAAGTGAGAAGATTTTAGAAGTATTCATGGTGGTTATGATTGTGGAGTGACTAATAAACAATATAGAGTCATGAATTTTAGTTTAGCTTATCATTTTATTATTTCTAGTATTTTATTTGAAAAAAGAGATGAATATATTATCACTTATAAAAATGAATCTAATAAAACATAAATTGATTATTTTTTTCTTTTTAAGAAAAATAGATCATCAAGATTGTAAAGATTATAATGTCATTTCAAGTGAAATTATAAGTACTTAACATTGATTATTGGTTTTGGATTTTAAAATGAAGGGTTTGATGATGAAAATTACAATAAAATATTATCATAGAATTAGATGGAGACACTTAAAAGATAAATAAAATTATTTTTATGAGTAAACTTCAAGTTCTTAAGATTCAAGATGTTCATAAAAAAGTTAATACTATGCAAGATAAAATAACAAGTAATATTAAATAAGTTGTAAAATAAGTGCTTGAGGAATAAAATGAAAAAAAAACATTATGATTTAAAATAGTTGATGTAATAATAATTTATAAGAAAAGATAAAAAATAAGAAGTTTTGTTATAAAATTTGATTTAAATGTAAAATTTTGGATAATTGGGAAAATATAGGGTGACTTGTAGGGAGTCTAAATGAATAGTTTTTTATGCTAAAAATTTTGCTTTTAGTAATCTTTATAACATATCAAATTTTAAAGATGGTGAAAGATATCTCGGTTCTATTGTTCAAAGTGTTATTAAAAGGATTGAACGTTTTAGATATCTTGGTTCTATTATTCAAAGTGTTGGTGATATAGATGAAGATGTTATTAGTAGAATTCAAGTTGGATGGTTGAAATGGAGGAATGCTTTGAGCTTCTTGTGTGATAGAAAAACACCGCATAGACTTAAAGGAAAGTTTTATAAGATAGTGGTGAGACCTGCAATGTTTTATGGCACAAGATGTTGGCTTGTAAAAAAGATGCATAAAATTAAGTGTTACTGAGATAAGAATGCTCAGACGAATGAGTAGCTTTATACTTAGAGACACAATGCGAATTGAATATATCCATGGATGAGTTAGAGTAGCTCCAGTGACAGACATTGTTAGAGAGAGCCGCCTTAGTTGGTTTGGTCACATTAAATTTCAACAATCTAATGACCCAATTAGGAGAGTAGATATTTTAGATTTGAGCATGTTGTATAAAAAAAATCTTATTTTATTAGAATTAAATGAAAATATGGCACTCAATAGGACACAATGGAGAAAAAGAATTAAGAATTGAACAAGGTGGAAAAAAAAAATCCTAAGGTAATAAAAATAAAAGAAAAAAAGGCAACCAAAAAGAAAAAAGGAAAAAAAATGATTTATGTAGCTAAGCCCACTAGGCGGGCTAAAGGCTTGGTGTTGCTCTTGTTTTTATATGTTAAGATGATTTAAAAGTTCGATCTTGAAGTCTAGATTTTAGCAAATCTGTATGCATCCAAACTCCATAGAATAGGTTGCATTCCCATGCCCAAAATGTCATTTAGAATGACTTGTTATGTCATATGAGCTAAAGAATGCTCCTCAAATATTCTAAAGAAAAATAGATAATATTTTTAGAAACATCTCAGAATATACATGTGTCTGAATTGATAATTCTCAGCTTTTCTCATACTAAGAAAGAACATTTATCTCATATATATACAATTTTCACTTAATTTGTGGCTCAATGATTGATTATTTTAAAAAAGAAAATGGTTTTATGCTCTCAGCATTGAAATTTTTTTTTTGGGGGCTGAAATAGGAAAAGGAAAAATAAAACTGCAATTTGATATTTCAAAAAAGATTTTGGAAGTATCTAACAAACTTGAAGGCTTGAAATTATTAAGATTATTAAATTATGTCAGAGCTTTCATCAATAATCTATCAAGATCTACAAAACCACCTTATGACAACTTATTTGAAGGACACTTGAATGTTTACTAAGAATATATTTTATTAGTGCAACAGATTAAAAAGATGGTTTCCCACTTAACAAAACTAAGTCTTCTTTTAGATTACGATTTGTTGATAATTAAATCTGATGGTTGTGAAAAAGGATGTGAAAGCAACTCTTATCAGAAAACCCAAATAATCTTTTGGAAAGAGAGAAGAAATAATTAGCAGATATGTCTTTGAGTTATACAAAGAAAAAAAATGTTATGTGATAAAAAAGAATTTTTCATTATAACATATTGTGAGGCTAAAGAAATTAAAAATACTTTTGAGTTTCAGAAGATGGCTAAAAATTTTTCGATTATATTACAAATAAAGGGCTATTAATAAGTTGGGAACATATAGAAGGAAGAGATAATTATCTTGCAGAACAACTTTTCAGACAATTTGCTTTAAAAAATTATTTGATCTATTTTTTATTGCAGATTGTATTAATCAATTTTTTGACTTGATGAATATCTCTAAAAACTTTACTCAAAATAAGACGCCAATTTGGAGATTTCCAATTACCACGTTTTTATGAACCCCACACTTATAGATTTAGCCAAAGAAAAAACTTGAATGAAGTCCAAAATGCTTGATTGATAATAGTCGAAATTTGTCTACCGATTTTTTTTCTAGGGGTAAAAGAAGACTTATCTTGGGAGCATTAACCAACTAGTTCTTTACTACTACAATAAAAACCATTGGGTAAGAAGTTCCTATGCTATATTATTTTCTCATTACCAAAACCCGGAATGCATGCCACTTTGCTTGAAGCAAAGCAGCGAATCGATCTCTGTAAAGAAAAGCCCTCTTGGAAAGACTTTCAATTTTCAAGATGCCTGTGAAGAGATCCGAAGAAAAATTGGACCCAATTATTGTCTGTCTATCACTTGCAACATATCAAGGATTTAAAGTATTAAGAGATAGAGGCCCAAGATTTTAAGAAAAGTCCAATGCAAACTTTTGAAGTTTATGAACAGTTCAAGGAAGATTGCCATGAGATGGATGTAAAAATAACAAAAGGCTGCTGTCCATAGATTAGATTGGTATTGGAATCATCACTTCGATTTCTTTGGTTATGTTTTGGTTGGTGGGACAAGAACTGAAAATTTTCTTATGGATCATAATTACAAAAAATGAAATACTAATGAAGGTGTACAAAAAGCAGAAATTGAATATAGAATTTCTTGGAGGTTTTTCTGCAAAAAAAATCTAGCATTATCTAGACACTTGAGAACGAATGTTTTAAAGCTGATGTAGAAGCAGGTGGTGGACCCTAACACTAACGAAATATTTTTCTGAAGGATACTAAGTGATTGAAAGGAATATGTTCCTCTTTTTTGATAAATAAACGGAGTGATTAAAAAGTTTATTCTTTCTTATTTTATTGATTAAGTTTGTAATGTTATTGGATTCCATGAGTTATGTTAAACTCTATAAATAGAGCTTATGTTTATAAAGTGTGTGTGTGTGTGTGTAGGAAAGATGGTCAAAAAGAGTTTGTAAATGTGAGAGTTGTACGATATATTCAGTTTCTTGAAGTTTCTAGCTTTGTATCCTGCAAGTCTGTTATTTATCTTGTTAATGGTTGGAACACTTCTTGTTTCTTTCAAAATTTTTTGTTTTAGATTCTCTTGTTTCAATCTACCAACAACCTTGTTCAGTCAAATGCTCATTTAAGAGTATCTGTTTAAAGGAATAAAGTCGTTGTAGGGAAATTTAGCGTTAACTGTTTGGTTGAGGTGTTACAAAATATTGAACTAGATAATCTGTTTATTCAAATTGGATTTTGACGAATAAAAAGATTAAAAAAAAAAACAAACAATTTTGAGAGCCATCTTGATAAAAAATTAAACTAAGATATCTTGAGCAGTTTCTCCTTAGACGCAAAACTAAGAAATGTAAGCTATTTATTGTAACTAAACAATAGTTTTTGCCAGTTAAATTACTATTGCGATGACTTTCGAGAATTCTCCATCTTAGTATATGAGATGTTAGTCATACTGTACAATTTCTTTTTGCATAATAAAAATATAAAAAATTCCTACGATATGGAAGTAAAAAACTCATCTTTTTATCTACTATCTTATTTTCCTGATCTTATCACCAGCTTTCTTCTTGTTAACTATTCTTGTCTTCGCCGTGCAATTGTGCTCTGCTAGTTTAAATTTCAACTGGTCCTATGGTTTTACCACAACCAGAGCCACAAGTTTTATTCAACTTTCTGTTTGATTTTACTTATTTTTAATTCTATTTAGACAAAAACAGCTGATTTGATTATGAAGATCATGTTCCACTGTTGGTGAGCACTAAGCAGCAATCAGTGATGATATTTTTTTTTTCTGAATTTCTACAGAGAATCCAGATCCAGAAGTGAAGATCCAGAGCATCACAATCATCACTCCCAATAGACCGGACTTGGTTCTATCAATTCCCTTCATCCCCAACGCCAAGGGCTATGCATTTACTCTCAAAGACAGCAGTCGCTACCGTCTGAAGTTCTCCTTCACTGTCTCAAATAACATTGTAGCAGGACTCCGCTACTCAAACACTGTGTGGAAGACTGGAGTGAGAGGTAGATGAAGAAAGTGCGAAACCCTTTATGTAAAATGAAGCCGAACTCTTAAACATCGAGGTGCCTTTTGGTGTAACATTTGGAATTTCATTAAAAATTCAAAATTAAGAGCACTCACTCTCCTGGGGTGAGTGACTTGGGAAGTTACACCAGTGGGACAAAATGCGAGGTCGTTAGGCTAAAGTAGACAATATCTCGATGGATGAGAGTTTGGGCTGTTAGAAATGATATTAGAGCATCACACCTTCTAAAGAAAGGAATATCTGTCTGGTGGATGATTATGAGTTAAGAAAACTGATGAGGATATTAGTTACTTAAATGGGTGGGATTGTGAACTGAACTTTTAAACTTCCAAGTGCATTTTGGTGTAACAGTTGGAATTTCATTAGAAACTCCAAAATTAAGTATGCTCATGTTGGAGCACTCCTGGGATGGGTGACCTCCTGAAAAGTTATACCATTGGGCAAAACCGTTAGGCCATTGGGCCAAAGCGGACAATATTTTGATGAATGAGAGTTCGGGCTATTACAAAACAATAAGAGAATAATATATTGAGTCCATTGCATTCTTTCAAGTAAACTGCTATCTCAGCTCAAGTTGGATCAGTTTGTCACTTAATTTGTGGCTTGCTTGATACTGTGCAGTTGAGAACACAAAGGTGATGCTGGGAACTTTTAGCCCTCAGAAAGAGCCATACACCTATGAGCTTGAAGAGGAGACCACCCCTTCTGGCATATTTGCGAGAGGTTCCTATTCTGCTAAAACAAAGGTAAACAGATTTCAATTTTTGAGGTTCTTTTGTTTCTTATATTAAAATCTTAAAAATCTTATGAGGATCTCTTTATCAATTGTTTCAGTTTGTGGATGATGATGGAAAATGTCATTTGGAGATGAGCTATTACTTCGAGATTAAAAAAGATTGGTCATAGGCTCCCTGAGCATGCCTAGAAACCAAGCTATGTTAGAGGTTTCATATTTGTTTTTCAATACTGCAATCCATCCATGAATTGCTTGTTTCAAGATTTTATCATTTATTTTAGAATTTTGAGTTAATTCTTCTCTGTTATCGACGTCGTTATGTAAAGATTATTTCTTTTTGTTTTAGAAAGGGAGTTTATGTAACCCTGAAGCTCCTCATGTTATGAAGAGCATTGCTAATTATATTTCTTTCAATTCTTTGTTTATCCCAACTTTGTAGATGTTTTTAAGAATTAACTGTATTGTTGAACGTTCTGCACCTTCTGAAAAAATGAATTCAGATGTTGTAAGCTGCTCAATAATGCTGAAGAACTGGTGAAGAATCAATATCATATTAGAACTTTTTTAAGTTATTACGTAGAGAAATGTTATAATGAGTGACCAAGATTGTTCTTCATCCAAAGCTACATCCACCAGAGAGGATTAGAATTTATTTATTTGAAGGCAAAGTACACCAACACACATGACAAAGAATACAACTGTAAAATAACAATTTACATTAAAGCTAATGTTTGTCTGATGCAAAATAATGGTGAAAAGGTGGAGGACATAAACCGTTCTTAGTATGAAAGCTTGAAATAATGACTCCAACAATACTTTTATTGAGGATATAACAAGTTCTGCAAATGAGGAAAGCTACCAAGCCATACCTAAGAATATAATTATTCAAAGCAAATCATTTCATTCTAGTTTGTTTTAAGGAGTAAGTCAGTACTTAGGCATTGCAAATCAAAAGAGAAGGGGTTGGCCTCCATCACTTCATAAGAAAACTTAAAATAGAATCCTTCTTGGCCGAGCCACCGGGTATTAACAATGGAGATCTTGCTGTCATTTTGAGTACTTGCTTCATTATTCCTTATAAAAGCTCCCAAAGAGACAAATATATATTGGCAAATGTTTTTTGCACTTCCCTTGATCAAAATAACATGCATGAAAGTTTGAAGATGATTGTCATTTAGCTTTCTTTTAATCTCTCAAAAATGTATGGCTGGTCATCCCATATTATGGTGATTTTTGTATTTGACAATGCAAAAGTCTTTCTACCCTAAGCCAAAATTTCATGCCAAGCATCAAATAAATGTAATGATGATAATATTAAGCTCAAAGTATGATGACTTTCGGAGCACACACCTATAGAGAGACATACAAGGTGAGTGTGATAGTAAGAAAATATTGAGGTGAAGATTTCTAATTAACAAGATAGAAAAAATGTGTCCTTTAATTTATTTATTGTTAATGATAGCGCTTTCAAGTCTTATTATTTTTCTTTAATAGCACTTACCCTTATGTGGAGAATATATGCTTTTGAAATGATATCAACTCCTATTTTTCCTTCAATGTATGAGAGATAATTACCTTGGACAAGACTACATCTTTAAAGTGACGACCTATGTCAAATTATTTGGTTCATTCATTAATGTATGATTGTTTATAATATAGAAATTTGTTTGATTATCATAGTTAAAGGATTATGTGTTGTGATAGGAAAGTCAATTTCTTCTCCAAGAACTTGGGTCCATAACATTTTGCAAGTGGAATGAATATAGCTACAAATGTTAGCTTCTTATTTTTCTAAGAAATGATATTTCCACCTGACGAAACAACAAAATCATGAAACATATTTTCAAGTTTCAAGAAATCCAACATGATTAGTTCCAATGAAGGCTTCAATCTTCGAGTGATTATGTATTTCTCTTCAAACTTAAAAAGAAATGCATTACTGAGAGAAATTAGATAAATAATTTGATCATTATGAATAACTATTGGAATGATTCAAGCGTTCAAAAATGAATTTGAATGTGAAGAAATTTGAATTGAGAGACTGCCTGAAAATGGGCGAGGCACTGCTATTGCTTATAAATTGGTATGATTGCTGGTGAAGGATAGCGAAAATTAATCAGTAAATATTTTTGAAGAAATTTTAAAGAACCGAAAAAAATACTATCAATTAACAAAAATCAATCAAAATATTGTCAGAAAATTCAAATTATGGTGGATTTTGGCCATTATTTATAATTTTTTAATAAAAAAAACATTCTTTTCATGCAATGTTTAACACACTTTGCAGAACATTTTTAGTTTTTACTTTGATTTCAAATAAAAAATTAGGAAGATTTGCATAACACTAAATTCCTATGTATCTGCGTATGTAATACCTAAACTTTAATTTTTGCATATATGTCATCTTACATATACATGAAAACATGTATTTCACTTTTTTTAAAGTAAATATAATGGCGTTTTTTATGGGACCTAAAATATTTGAGTTGTTTAAATGTAAAAAAAAATAAAATTTAGGTGTTAGCTATGTAGTAAATACATAGGAATTAGTTGGTATGCATGTAAATGCCCCTCAAAATTAATAGGTTCTTATGGTAGAGCTTTGTTGCGTACTAGAAAATTGACAACAACAGAGAAATCTTAAGCCTTAACTTAATATAAATTTTAATTACACACAAAAAGTAATGTAAGACAACCAAAATTTTTACCAGAAAAAATCTTGAGACCTAGCCTGGTCAAAGTAATCTACCAAAAAATAAAGTATAAATGTTCTTCTTCTTAATTTGAGAATATAGGATTACAAAGCAAGTAATCACAAATGTATGATAATAGTTTGATTAAAAAAATTATAATTATGTTACAAAAACCGTAGTTGATTACTACAATAGCAGTAGTTGGTTATAAAAACAATAGTTTGACTACAATAAGTATAGTGGGTGGCTACAAAAGTCGTACTTGGCTTCAACAATTGTTGGTGGTAGTCGATAAGGGTTGGTTGCCAATGACGACCTTTCGTGGTTGACAGTGATTTCTGATGGCCAACGATGAATTCTAGTGGTTGACTGTGATCTCAGATGATCTGTGGCAATCATTGAGATTTCAAGAGTTAAGTTTTAATAGTTAGCTCTCTTTTTATTTCTCTCCTTCCCCCTTTAAATGAAGAAGGATGACCTATTTATTGTTTTCTATAGGAACATTTTAGTAAATTTAGTCAGGATCTCAAAATACCACATCAAACGATTCACATTGATTATCTTGATCATAAGTCATTTTTTAATATTTAAGTTTATTAACAAACTCAAAATGAAATGGAATTGAGCTCGAAATTTCTCTCATCGAGCCACTCAATTTTTATATAACCATGCCAAAGTTTGAATTGTTTGGCCTTCCAATTAATGTACCAAAGCCTTTGAAAACTCTTCAAGTGTTCGATCTAAGCTTATTTGGACTCAGATTAGATCACTTTAAGCAAGAAGAATCATTTGAGCTATTGTTGTTATATATATATATATATATATATATATATATATATATATATGGGAAGTTTTTATGTGATTTGAGTGTCAGTATTAATTTTATGCCATTGCCTATTTTTAAAAGATTAAGATTAAGAGAGGTGGCACTTGCCACTGTAATCCTTCAACTTGTTGATCAATTGATGACTTATCCAAGGGGGGTTATAGAGGATGTTACAGTGAAGGTGCAAAAAATTATCTTCTCTATTGATTTCATTATGTTAGATATGGAGGAAGATAAGGAAATCCCCATCATACTAGGTGGAACTTTCCTAGCCTCTAATCGTGCTATGATTCACATGCAAAAGGGAGAGTTGACGATGAGAGCAAATGATCAAGACGTAACCTTCAATGTGTTAAAATCTATGAAATATCCTTTTTCTTATGATGAAAATTCATGTTGTAGTATGGATCTCATAGATCATCTGTTAAGTCATCAATTTTGAGAGTGTTGTGAAGTTAAACCACATGAGCAGATTTTCATCGAGGATGAAACAACGAAAATTAAGGAAGAATATGCTTTACTGGTTGTAGATAATCCAGAAATTTTTAGGGAGAGGTCTAAAATATTTGATATAATAGAAAATTGTAAACCCCTTGTTCCTTCTATTGAGGATCCCATGAACTTGAGTTAAAGGTGTTTCCTAAATATTTAAAGTATGCTTATTTGGGGAAGTCATCTACATTATCAATTATCATATCCTCAGATTTGACTGATTCACAAGATGAACAACTTTTGAATGTTTTGAGGAGTTTTAAGAAAGCGTTTGGATGGACCTTAATAGACATAAAGAAAATAAAAAACCCGGGGCTGGTCCTCAAAGGAGATTAAACCCAATTATGAAAGAATTTGTAAGGAAGTATGCAAGTATTTATTAATGAGAAATTTTTATTAATGATTTTTCAATGTTTGGCCCATCATTTGACTCTTGCTTGGGTCATCTGACAAAGGTGCTAAGACGCTGTGAAGAGACCAACCTTGTTCTCAATTGGGAGAAGTGTCAATTCATGGTATCTGAAGGAATTTTGTTAGGTCATAAAGTTTCTGAAAGAGACATGGATGGACCCAACAAAAATTCAAGTTATTGAAAAACTTCCCCTACCTACTACTGTGTGGGGAGTTAAAAGCTTTTTGGGATATGTTGGATTTTATTGAATTTATATTAAAATTTTTTCTAAAATAGCCAAACACTATGTCGTCTTCTAAAAAAAGACATTATATTTAATTTTGACCATGAATACTTAAATGCTTTTAATACTTTGAAAGAAAGTTAGTCACGACTCCTATAATTATCTCATCGGATTGGAGGAGAACATTTGAGTTAATGTGTAACGTGAGTGGCTACGTTATTGGAGCAGTGTTATGACAAAGGTATTATAGGATGTTTAGAGCTATATACTATGCCAGT
>NEWO01000030.1:364792-397097 GCA_003013225.1 Phalaenopsis aphrodite
ATATATATATATATATATATATATATATATATATATATATATATATATATATATATATATATATATATATATATATATATATATATATTAAACCATTTTCAAAGCAACCGACAAATTCTGACAACTCTGCTGGGGATTAGCCTATGTTCCAATTATTATTGTGAGTTTCAAGTTTTCAAATTTAAGCACCGATTTGATTTGTTTTTATTTTTGTTTGTTTGATTTTGCGTTGAGTGGATTTGTCGAGAAATAAATTTTGTTAAGAATTTCATTTGATTTGATCGGATTTGAAGACTAGGTCAAGTAGGAAAACACAAGGACTCATATTCAACTTGAGAGCTAGTGACAAAAATTTTGCTATATTGGGGAGGAAAACGTTGTGACTTATATCTAACCTAAGCGATAGCGAGTGCTGAGAAGGGTTAGGATTATACCTTTCTCGAAAGCTGAGTGCTTAGAAGGATTATGACTATGCCTATCCCGATTGTTGAGTGCTGAAACAGATTGCTGAGTGCTGAGAAGAATTAGGACTATGCATATCCTGACTGTCAAGTGTTGAGAAGGATTAGGTTTGTGTATATCCCGATTATTGAGTGCTGAGAAAGAAGTAGGACTATGCTATCCTAATTGCTGAGTGCTGAGAAAAAATTAGGACTATGTCTATCTTAATTGTTGAGTGCTGGGGAAGGAGCATGATAGTGCATATCCTAATTGTTGAGTGCTGGAAGAATTAGGACTATGTCTATCTCAATTATTGAGTGTTAAAAAGGATTATGACTATGCATATCCCGATTGCTAAGTGCTGAGAAGAATTAGGACTATTCTTATCCTGATTGTTGAGTTTTAAGAACGATTAAGACTATTCCTATCTCAATTTGCTGAGTTTATGAATTTGTGGAATGCAAGAATTTAAGAAATTGTGGTGATTACGGAGTTTTGCAGATATTTTTTGAAATTCACAAAGTTTATGAGAGTGCGGAGGTGCTGCGAAATGGTGCATATTTGCGGAGATATGAAGACTTGTGAAGTTGCAAAATTGTGAAGATTTGCTAACATTTGTGAGGTTTGTAAAATTGTGGAGAATTTACTGAGATTTGTGAAAACAGAGATTGTGAAGATTTATTGAGATTTGTGAAAGCAGAGATTTGTGGAGATTTGTAAATGTAGAGATTGTAAAGATTTGTGAAGTGTGGAATTTATGAAACTTATAAAAGAAGAGATTTGTACTGTTTATGCTGAATCTTGTAGAGGTTTATGGTAGAATTTGTGGAAATTTATGCAATGTAGAATTTTGTAGAAATGTGTGCAGGGATTTATGAAATTTTATGAAGTGCAAAGTTTTGTGAAAATTTACTTTGAAAAAGGTTAGACACATTCTCGAGTTGAAAAAAAAACTCATTTCTATTGGGCAACTCGATAAATGTAGACATTTATTAGTATTCTCATATAGCATCAGAAAGGTTAAAAAAGGAGTACTAGTACTGGCTCAAGGTAAGAAAACAGATACACTATATATAACTACTGATTTAAATAATAGTGTTGATACTACCGTTGTAGAGAGCACAACAGAGTTGTGAAATTGCAGGCTTGACCACATGAGTAAGAGGGGTATGAAAGAATTTCAGTCCATAGGCAAGCTAGCGGAACTGAAGTCAGTTAATCTCAACATGTTTGAGAGTTGCATTATGGGGAAACAGAGGAATGTCAAATTCTTAAAAAATGACAAAATACCAAAGGTAGGAAAACTAGATCTTGTACACACAGATGTGTGGGACCTTCTCCGACGGCATCTCTTGGAGGCTCTCGTTACTATGTCATATTCATTGATGATCATAGCAGAAAGATATGTGTTTATTTCTTAAAGCATAAATATGATGGATTTAATGTGTTCAGGACTTGGAATGCCATGATTGAGACAGAGATAGACTTAAAGCTAAAATGTCTGAGGTCTAATACAGGTGGTAAGTACATTGATGGTGAGTTTAAGGAGTATTGTGCAACTCAAGGTGTCATAATGAAGAAAACCATTCTAGGGACATCAAAACAAAATGGTGTTACAGAACGCATGAAAAATACCATTAATGAGCGGGCTAGAAGCATGAGATTGCACGCCGAACTACTACTTACTTTCTGGACAGAAGTGGTCAACACTACAGTTTATTTGATCAGTAGGGGACCATCCGTTTCGTTAGATTGTGAATTGTCTAAGGAGGTATGAAGTGGGAAAGTGGTCAATTTTTGTTACCTTAAATCCTTTGGATGTTTTTTTATGTTCTAATTAATCTTGATGTTCAATATAAATTTGAAGCTAAGTCAAAGAAATGTTATTTTATTGGTTATGAAGATGAGACATTTGGATATCATTTATGAGATGACCAGGATCGAAAAATCATAAGGAGTAGAAATGTGATTTTTAATGAAAAGATGATGTATAATGATAAGGCTAGTACAAGTTCTGAAACAGTACTGCAAGAATCTGAGTTTGTAAGGTTTGATGATTTATTAAAGGTCACAGTGCCGGACAGAGATGCAAGTGATGAGGAGAGTTGGTCCGGGGCACCCATTCATATTGTTCCGCAGTCAGCTGCAGAGTCGTCTATCCCTACAACTAAAGTTTGTAGGTCAAAAAGGACTAGACTTTCTCTACAACACTACTCATCAACTTTGATTTACATTTTGCTGACAGATGGTGGAGAACCTTAGAGTTATGAATAAACCTTGCAATATGAAAATTCAAGCAAGTGGGAGCTGACTATGAATGAGGAGATGTATTCCCTGCTAGAACATCAGACTTGGGAGTTCGCAGAACTTTCATTAGGGATGAAGGAGGCATTACACAACAAGTGGGTGTACTGGGTGAAGACTGAGCATGATGACAGTAAGAGGTACAAGGCTAGACTTATTGTAAAAGGCTTTTATCAGAAGCATGATATTTATTATTCCGAGATTTTCTCTCATGCGGTGAAGCTCACAACCATCAGAATGGTATTGGATATGGTTGCTACTGAAAAACCTCTTTCTTGAGCAGTTAGATGTGAAAACAATCTTTCTTCATTGAGATCTTGAAGAAGACATCTACATGCACCAACCTGAAGGATTTGTGGTACAGGGAAAGGAAGATTCAGTTTGTAAACTGAAGAATAAATTGTACGACCTGAAGCAAACTCCTAGACAATGGTACAAGAAATTTGATGAATTCATGAAAAATGCATGGTACAACAGATGTCAGGTTGATCACCGTTGCTATGCCAGGCATTTTGACAATTCTTATATTATTCTACTGATATATGTTTGATGACATGCTTATTGCAGGGGCTAGTATTGATGAGATCAATAATCTGAAGAAGCACATATCAGAACACATTGCAATGAAGGATTTGAGAGCTGCAAAAAAAATCCTTTGCATGAGAATTGTTAGAGATAGAGTTATAGGCACGTTGAGACTCTCTCAGGCTGAGTATGTGAATAAGGCAGTTAGCAGGTTCAATATGGATAAGTAAAAATCAGTTAAAATACCCTTGGGCAGTCGCTTCAGACTCAACAAGAATCTGTCATCTGAGTCAGAAGAAAAACATGACCACATGAGTAAGGTTCCTTACACTTCAACTATTGATTCACTTATGTATGTTATGATTTGCACCAAACTGGAAATTGCCCATGTAGTTGCACAAGTAATCCTAGAAAGAAACATTGGGAAGTTATGAAGTGGAGCTTGAGGTTTTTAAGAGGCTCTTCATAAACTTGCTTATGTTTCTCAGGAAAGAGTTTAGAGGTACATGAATATGTTGATGCTGATCTAGCTGGAGACATTATTATTAGAAGAAGTAGTACGAGCTATATTTATACTCTGGGTGACACTGCAATATCATAGAGTTCTAATTTGCAGAAGATAATTTCTTTTTCTACTATAGAAGCTAAGTATGTAACAATGATAGAGGCTGCAAAGGAGATGATATGACAATAAGACTTCTTGGAAGAATTGGGCAAGAAGAATCAGAAGAGCATTACTTGCAGTGATAGTCAGAGCTCCATATTCATTGCAAGGAATCCAACATTTTAGTCTAGGACCAATCACATTCAGATCCTGTATCACTTCATACAATCATTATTGGATGACAAACAGTTGTTGCTTAAGAAAATTTGTGGAAGCAATAACCCTGTTGATATACTGATTAAGGGTGTCACACTTTAGAAATTGAAGTTGTGTGTAACTTCAGTTGGTCTTCTATCGAAAAGACATGAGCTTTGAGTTGTAGAGGTGAAGGATAATAGTTTGAGGAAGATAACAATGCTACCTGTGCACCGGTCTCCAAATAAGAGATTTGTTATGTGGAGCTTGGTTTCAAAATAAAAAAAATTAAATCATAATAATAATACCTACTGCCACCTCTTCAATGCAGCCCCCTCCTCCTTTTATTCGCTAACATCAGCCTCCTTCCTCGTAATTCAAGGATCGCTCTCCCTTGTTTTTTTGGTTTTTGCGATTGGCTCACGGGTGGGAGAAGAAAGGGGATCACACTACACTATTTCCTTCCCTTGTGCTTCTTCGACGTGAGGTTGAAGGGTGGCGGGTTTTGTTTTTCCCTATTTTATTCTTCTTCGGTGCTGTTGCTCACGGGTTGAGAAAAAGAAGGAGAGGAAAGAGGGAGTGAGAGAGAGAGTTCTTTCTTATAAGTCGATGTGGTCGACAATGTAAATCCTCAAAGTAATAAAACCCTCTGCAGCTCCATGAACTTAGGTAATTTGCCGAACCACGTAAATTTGTGTGTATGTTCTTTTCTGTTTGCGAATTTCTCATTTCATTATTCGCATTATTGTCGTCGTTTTTTTTCAACATGATTATGGTCGACAATGATCCAAGCTTTTTTTTCAGTTGGGACACTTTCGATCGGCGAACATAATATAGTTATTTTGGACATTTTTGTCTGTGAAATATCGAACGGAGGCCCAGAGTAGTGACACTTTCCTGATTTGAAACAACAATAAAATAGCGTTACATTCGAAGCAAGTTCAACGATGTTCCTGTAGGAAATAGATGCATCACATTTTATTGGCATTCTCATGATCGAAACAGAACTCTATTGTTCTCTCAAACAAAGCCTAAAATGATAGCTCCTTAAATAAATTCTAAAGTCATAGCTCCTTCAAAGGGAGCCTAAAATTACCATTTTTTAGGCATCTGAACCTGACCTGAAATTTGAAAGCCAGTTACCCGACCCGGCCAAAATTTTAATCTTATGCGAATGCGAATGCTATTTGGATCGTATTCGGGCCGGATTCGCAACCCGTTCACCCGGTCACTCTCTCCGGAACCAGAAGAGTACTTTGGCTCTGTTGATCGATTTCCATCGTCGGATAGCTTGACACCATTACGAGCTACTTCGCTAAGAACAAACCCCACTTCTCTCCATGGCTTCACCGGTCGAAGAAGATAAAGCATTACAACGTAATCCCTCGTTCCCTTCTATTCAACCCACTCTTTATGTTCCAGGCATCTGTGATTTTAGGAGTTAAAAGATTCGTTTGATGCATGCATTTGATTACGCATACTCCATTTTCTTCTGCGTATATATGCCAAACGCTAGATTATCGTTTTTTCTTGAATTTTGTTGATTTTTCTTAATGAACTAGCACCTTGGTGAGAGAAGGGGACAGGTAAGGATTTTGTCAAATAAATCCCTTCAAATGCATATATATGATCAAGATGGCATGGTTTGCTATGATTGCATGAGTGGTTTTGCTGATTAAACTAGAAGTAGTAAAAATAACCCGATAAAATAAAGATTTTAGTGTTTTTAGTAAAAAAAAATTGCCTTGACAAAATTTAAGTTTGATTCGACCATCCTGGCTGAAAAGTTCTGTATAGAGAATACAAGAACGATGTATCAACTGTAATTTGCTAGGTTTTCTGGTAGAATTGGGAAAGAAACATTTGAACTTGGAGAGGTTTTGTTGCAAACCTTTTTTAACTTCGTTAAGTTGCCAAATTATGCTTTTAGAGCGCAAACCAAATCCTTTCCCTTGTGAAGTCTCTTTTTGCAACCACCCTCTATACTTTGGGTTGCGTGTTTCATCCTTGTTGGTCTCCTTGCCCTTATTTCCAAAGTCACTCTGCACTTCTCATACCTTTTTGTGCCTGCTTCATCCCTAATATGTATTTGAATGATGCTAATTTTTCTATCTTCTATCGCAGATGACTTCTATTAAGAAAACATATTTAATATTTACATCATACACTGCTGCCAAAGATGCTCATGATAAATTTAGTATTTATTATATATTTATAGTACATTTACGTGTATTATATAGATATAGATGATATAGTTTGTGTGATCCACAGTACTTACCATTTTATTGTAATATTTGTTTGTAATTGGTTTTGCAGACTAGCATATAGTTTTATTTTTACGGCGTCACATTGGAGATCATGTTACATTGAATTTCATTGGCATAAAATTAAATAAGAAATCTTTCAAATGGATGATGCTTCCTAAAGTTTTTTTTTGAAATTTTGATTGTCAGATTCCTTGAAATCAGTAGCAGTTGTCGGAGGTGGAGTCAGGTGTGCTCTAGCCACTTGAACCCCAAAAGTCATTTTAATGTTTTATGACTATTTATTTAAGTTCTTAGTATTTGTTTTGCCAATGCTGGCATTGGTCTTTATTCTCTAAAATGCTGGGTTTTTTTGTCAATATTATTTGAATTAATTATTAGAATATCTTCCATTTCCTGGCAATAGTTCTTTCAATTTCTTCTGATTCGTTATTATTGTATGTTTCTTATTATCTTTCAGGAATGTGAGCTAGAATTAGACAAATTAAATGCCTATTTTCGTAAACCCCTCACTGTATTACATTAATACACGCTGCTATTATTAATTTAATTTCTATATAGGATTGTAGCTTCATCAGCTCAAGTTGGGGCCTTTATTTTGCAGTTCATACTGAATCAAAAAAGAAACAAAAAGTAGAAGAAAAATAAATGCACCCTCTCAATCAATTTCTACATGTATTAGTTTTGATGATTTTTGCAGTGAAGATCTTTTTTATCTAGATGTGTCTATGATGTTTTTGCTATGATCTAACATTCAAAATATCATTTATTTGCTTGGAAGCTGCTTTATTATACTCTTACTTCAAAGAAATACCAGCAAAATATCCAACACGCATTACAGAAATTGGCCTAAAAGGTCTTTTCGTTGGGGTGGAAGGGCATGCAATGAAAGCAAGCATCTCTAGTTTGCTCTATATATGTGGCTGCTTTCTCACTATATTTGTTTTCCAAGTAGATGTTCTTATTTTTATTTTATATTATTGTTAACTTTTTGGTGAAATTTCATGACCGTGACTATAAAAAATTGATTTTCAGTGGGCTTGCTGCAGCATATAAACTTAAAATAAATGGTTTGAAGGTCACTCTGTTTGAAGTTCAAGATAGAGCTGGAGGGAAAATAAAAAGTACATCGGAAGATAGTTTTATATGGGATGAGGGGGCAAATACAATGGTGAAATCAAGAACAACCTCCTTTTTTTATTGGGACATATACATAGATACCGCACAATTCTTATTTATATACATATTTAGCACTCAAAGTTTGATATTTACATTTATAACACCTTGTTATGATATACCTATATATGAAAATGTGTGTTCAATTTTAAAAATGTAGTGCTGGTGAATTTTTTGATGTAATGTTTAAATTTGAGTAGTATGCATGTAACTAAGAGTGTTTAGGTGTTAGATATGCAAATACATAAGAATTGTGCAAATACCCTTCAAACATTCTTACCTGTCCCCTTTTTTATTTTGATAGAATAAAAATTTCTTTGAAATGTAAATGCCGTCATTTAAACACTAAAATAAGGCAACTTGTTTGTCAATGTTGGGGGTATATAATCACACCCATAGCTAACTTGATAGGGATTTCATAATTTCTCAACCAAACATCTCCTTTTAAATGCAGACAGAAAGTGGAATTACAGTTGGAAGCTTGCTTGATGATTTGGGACTTCGAGACAAACAACAGTTCGTATGTTCTCCTCTATGCAATCCCTTTGTTTCAATTCGGTGTTTGCTGATATTTCAATTCAAATTTATGTAAAATTCTTTTGTATTGGTTATGAAAATGATTACAAAGAATGTTTGAAGGGAGCTGTCTTGGTGTGTGTGTGTGTGTGCATTTTTTGAAAAGCCCAAGGGCTGATTTTATTGAAATAGAAAAGATACATAAATGTTGTATGAGAGAGCCCAGTAGAGGTGCCCTACCCATACTATAACAAGTACAATACTACCCTAACAAAAGATAGATAAACTCAAAAAATTTAAAACATGCAGAAAACAAGTATCTAGGGATGAGCCAGTTTAGTCCTGCCTCTTTCTCTAGTTTTAGGAGCGGAGCCATATAACAAACTTTGAAGTGCTATGCCTTTGCCAGGAGTAACCAAAGTATCATCCATTAAGTTTCCAAGTTGGAGTGTGCCCCCAACCTTCTTCTTCCGCCGGGAAGTGTAAACCTGCCATGCTTCATCTGAAGACTGACTCATGTGATCCTCGGTCTGATTAGATATTAGAACCGCAGTAGAAGGAAAGACAGTCGTTGCTACAACAATAGATTCCAGTGTCTGTGAAGTGTGAAATGTCACCTTTGCATCTGATGCTTTCTGAATAGGTGCTGCGGGGCTATCCTGACTTTCGGTTCTAACATTATCCCTTATAATATGGTCAGACACCATTTCCTGTCTTGTGTTGATTCCCCCCTCAGGTTGGTTGTCATCAGTTTTGTTGGGAGCATTTTTAGACACGTGAAGTATACTAACATCATGTTTTTGCTTTTGACTATTGATTCTCAACTGTGGGTACAATCTGAAATATTTCTCTTGCAGGTGTCCAAACATCTTGCAGTACTTGTAGTAGTAAGGTTTTTGTTCCATAATGATTTTTTGCCAATAATCATTGTGAGCAGAGCCAAACCAGACTTCTTCTATATCTGGTAGTGTAATATCCCTTTCAATCAAAATCCTTGCAATAGAGGGCCTCGAGAAATGAACTATAGGTGTGTCTACCTGCAAAGGTTTTCTAAGGATAGTCCCAATTGCATATAAGCTAGGCATGTCAAAGAATTGAAATTTGAGTTTAGATAATGAGAACCATATAGGCGCAATTGGGGGTTCTTGACTAGGATAAAAATCAGGGCTCCATTTGAGCAATTTCATACGATTGCTCTCGATTGTGATGAATTTCTTTGAGAAAATCCTTGTGTAATATTCTTGTATGCTCAGTTGTATCATAACATGTCTTCCGTCGAAAAGACCCACTTACCAAACTCCAACTATTTTGAAATCTTTAAAAACATTCATGATAATATTCTTCTTAGTACGACCTAATTGAAACTTTCCAACTAGTAAAAATTTGTATTTTTCTGCACGAGTTGAAATTTCAGCGTTAGAGAAGAATAGTGCTGGTTTGCCTGCTTTTTTATCTATTTTTTTTATGAGATTGCAATCTCCATATCATGCAACAGAATCATGGTACGTCTGTGGGAACATCAAACTATCTACAAGATGAAAAGGGGAGTTGCGTTTGTGAACCACTGTAGCATCGGGGGGTTTAACGAGATTATTACCGGCGAGAGCGGCGGCGTAGGATAGCCTTGAGGCCATGAGCGTGCTTCACACAAGCATAGCAAGCGCAAAAGAAGCTCTTCCAAGTCAGACAGAGGGGAGCCGAAGAGGTCGAGGCGAAACCGCAGTCGTAGCTCGACGGGTCGACTCAGTAACGAGCCGCGAAAGAGTCGTCGCAGCTCGACGAGGTCGACACAAAATGACGAGCCGCAGAACTTGCAACTCGTTGAGATCCACGCAGAAGCTGGCGCGAGGGAGAGACGACGAAGCCGCAAAATCCCTTCGTCGTTGGATTGACGATCGCGGAGAACGCAAAATTCGTCGTCGAGTACGAGAACTTCCGGAAAGCTGAAGGATCAAACCATGGAATCCCCATCGGGCGAAACCCTAGCATAGCAGCCCGCCACCGACGCCATCTATTCAAATAATATAATTCTAATTAGCAGGATTTTAATTGAAATAAGTGAAAAAAGAGTGCAAGAGAGGAAGTATTTATAGATACAAAAATTAATATTATAAAAATTTAGCTTATGGCATCAAATTTTAATTGTTATGATATTAATATTTTTCATTCAATATTATTGCAAGATAATGTGATATGTAGGTGTAATGATTTAAGTATCTTAGATCTATTTTATAAAAATAGAGTCATATATGTAGATATGACTTTTATAGTTGAAATTGAATGGTTTAAATAGAGACACATCTCAGGAGTTAGTGTGATAAAAGGATGTCATGAAAGCTTAAAAGGTAGATTTTATTACTTTGCGATTAGGCTAAATAAGTTGTATGGATCTGAATATTAGTTTATTAAATTGTCATTGATATTTAAGTTGAGCGGGACAAAAATTAGAATGTTTAGATAGATGTGTGGTTAAACCAAAAGGATAACTTAAGAATTGAGTATATTAGAGGAAATTTTGGGGTGACGTATATTGAAGATAAGATAATTGAAAGCAAACTTAGATGCTTTGGACATTTACATAAATGATAGAAAATACAGTTGTTAAAGGACTTGATAAAGTTAATGTAGAGGATTAAGAAAGAAAATATTTTGACCATAGGTATTGCTAATAGAAGTTATTCAAATTTATATGTGAAGATAGATGTAACTCATCAGACAAAACTTAACATAAATGAATGAAAAATAATGATTCATAATGCTGTAAAGGATAATTTTAATGATTATGGTTTTGCTGATTATTCACGAAGAATAAATTTGTTGCACCAATGTATTATTTAGATTTTATGATGTCAAGCTTAGGGTCCAAAATGCTATGTTTGCTTTATTAAATGAACACTTAAAGAGATAAATGGAACTTTTTATTTACCCCTTCAGTTTAACTCTACTTTTGGGCCATAATAACATGGGATTAGTTGTTTTCTTTGGGCTGAAGCTTGTACTGTAAAATATTCTCTCAGATTGAAAGGTAGGTATGATCAAGGGCTAGCAACTTTATTCAGGGTTATTGATTACACTTATTGAGGCATTAGAGCCTGAGAACCTTAAGACATGGGTGGGACAAGATGCCATTTTTGCTTGGATGATAAGGGCCATTGGAGAGCGATTTTTCTAAATGTAAGGATTTCCTAATTCTTTTACTTGCAATATCTTGTATTGCCTTGCTTTCTTCAAGTTATGTTAGCTAATTTTTATGTTCATGCTCATCTTTCTTCATAAAATTTATCATTTGATTTTTGTCATTATCATCCTTTGTTTTCAATATTGTTTAACTTTTTTCAAGCATGATTTTCCTTTCTATTGCACGGTCTGTCTATCGTGCATAATATTTTATTCACCCAACGTAATTATATTGTTATTTTTTTGTGGAACTTCACACACACACACACATATATATATATATATATATATATATATATATATATATATAGAAATGTCCGAGGGCTAATTTTATTGAAATAGAAAAGATACATAAATGTTATATGAGAGGGTCCAATAGAGGCATCTTACTCATACGATACCAAGTACAATAATACCCTAATAAAAAAGATACTGATAAACTCAAAAAAAAAATTTAAATATGTATAAAACAAGTAGCTAGGGACTAGTCAGTTTAGTCTTGCCTCTTCCTCTAGTTTTAGAAGCGGAGCCAGATAACAAACTTTGAAGTGTCATGCCATTGCTAGGAGTAACCAAAATATCATCCACTAAGTTTCCAAGTTGGAGTGTGCCCCCAGCCTTCTTTCGTCGAGAAGTATAAACCTGTCATTCTTCATCTGAAGATTGACTCATATGATAATCAGTCTGATTAGATATTAGAACCGCAGTAGAAAGAAAGACAGTCGTTGTCACAATGATAGGTTCCAGTGTTTGTGAGTGTGAATTGTTATCTCTGCACCTGATGCTTTTTGAATAGGAGCTGCGGAGCTATCCTGATTTTTGGTTCAAACATTATCCCTTATAGTATGGTTAGGAGAAGGGTTCCCAGGGGCAGACACTAACTCCTGTCTTAAGGTGATTCCCTCAGGTTGGCTGTCATTAAGTTTGCTGGGAGTGCGTTCAGGTGCACTAACAACAAATTCCTACTTTTAAATTGGTTCTCAACTGGGGGTGCAATCTGAAACATTTCTCTTGCGGGTGTCTAAACATCATGCAGTGCTTGCAGTAGTAAGATTTTTGTTTCATAATGATTTTTTGTCAATAACCATTATGAACAGAGCCAAACCAGACTTCTTCTACAGCTGATAGTGTATATCCCTTCCAATCAAAATTTTTCAATGATAGTCCCAATTGCATATAAGGTAGGTAGATTAAAGAAATGTAGCTTGAGTTCAGGTAATGAGAACCAGATTGGTGCAATTGGGGGTTATTGACTGAGATTAAAATCAGAAGTCCATTTGAGCAATTTCATATAATTGTCCTCGATTGTGATAAATTTCTTTGGAAAAATTCTTGTGTAATATTCTTTTATGCTCAACTGTATCATAACATGTTTTCCGTCGAAAAGACTCACTCGCCAAGCCCCAACTAGTTTGAAATCTTCAAAAACCTTCCTAATAGTCTCCATTTTAGGGTGACCTAATTGGAACTTTTTAACTAGTGTAAATTTGTATTTTATTGCACGAGTTAAAATTTTCGGCATCAGAGAAGAATAGTGTTGGTTTGTTCGCCTTTTTCTTAACTTTTTTTATGAGATTGTAATCTCCATGTCCTGCAACAAAATCATGGTATATCTGCGGGAATGTCGGACTATCCTCGAGGTGGAAAGAGGAGCTTCGTTTGTGAACCACTGTAGCATCAGAGGGTTTGACGGGGTTATCACCGGCGAGGGCGGTGGCGTTGGAAAGCCCAGAAGCCATTAGCGTGCTTCACACAAGTACTGCAAGAAACAAACTGGCAGGCGCATCGAAGAACAGACGGAACAGTCAAGTGAGCATAACAGGCGAAATAGTCGAGCAGAAACGTCAGAATCGTCGAGCGTCGTAGCAAACGAGCAGACGAGCAGCGCGAAGCTGCAAAACTTGCGGGTTGAAGCAACGCAGGCTCGAACTGCAGATGACGCAACAAACAGGCACAGGCCGCGAGCTCCTCTGCCAGCCAAAGGACAAGAGGATCAAAACGAGCGAAAAAACCAGACGCTAGAATTCTCCATGAGTGGAAACCCTAGCAGAGCGAAAACAAAGACCCATCGTTTATATATATATATATATATAGACACACACACACACACACACACACACACACACACACATACACATATTATCTAACACTTGGCCGACGGCGATCTGCTCTGCTAAGGTTTCGCTCGATGGCGAAACTCTAGTTTGATTCCTTGCTCGACGACGAAGTTCTCGCACTCGACGACGACGATGCAGTTCCCTCACTCGACGACGACAACGAAGGACTCTACCCTGCGATTGTCGTCTTCTCTTTTGCGCCAAACGACGAAGGGCTTCGACATCTGCTTCTGCGATTTCGTTGTCTCCTCCTTCGCGCCTTCTAGCTAGCCTTCCAGCTTCTGCGGTTCTTTTGTGTGTGTATTGAACTGCGGTTTTGTGTCTGCCAAGTTGTGATTTCGTCTTCTTTGCCTTGTCTTTTGCACATTTCATCTGCGGTTCCTGTCTTTTGCTTAGCTTCGCCTTGAACTCTTCGGCTTGTCTTTTTTGCTTTCTGCCCGACTTGCAGGGCTTTTCTTTGCTGTGATGGAGCTTCTTCTTCTTCGATTGAACCTGAAAAAACCTCATTTGCCCATGTGGTGGGTAATCCTCAGAGGGAGACGACGCTTGTCTTCCCTTCAAGTTATAAGAAACATCGTGATGATTCATGTGACCAAACCAGACCTTTGGGAACTGCTTTAGCCTATAGAGGGACTTTCGTAGCCAACACACTTGCCATTTGAAGGCATTAGAGTCAAAGCCAGGAGGGAGAGACATGTATTCCTCCTCTATAATCTCTCCATTCAAGAACCTATTCTTGACATCGAGCTGGAATAAAGGCCAATCCAAATTCACTGTAAGGGATTATTGGATCCGAATAGTATTCAACTTAGCCACTAGAAAAAATGTTTTCTCATAATCAACCTCGTATTTCTGTGAGTACCTTTTGACAACCAATCGTGCCTTATTGCGTTCATAGGATCCATTAAATTTGAAATTAGTGTTGAAAATCCATCGACACCGCACAACTTTCTTACCATGACAAAGATTAACAACGTCCCATGTATGGTTCCGCCGAAGGGCATTCATTTCCTCCATTACTGCCTTTTTTTCAGGCTGGATCAACAAGAGCAACCTCTATAGTAGCTGAGATCTGATGGTCCGTCAGGGTAGTAGCAAATGTTCTGTAGGTCTGCGATAAAATGAGGAAACAGACATTTTTTTCGATAGAATAAAAGGAGCATATCTGATTACATACCTTGTTTGGAGAACTCACCTCATTCGGAGGAATGGTTGTACTAAAGTTGTCGTCTGGTGTGGAGTCAAGGTTCGGTAAGGAGGTGGAGGGTTCCAAAGTAGGAGCATTGGAATGGTTGCGCCGACTGTAGACATTGATAGTGGGAAGAGGGGATGGTGCACCCACCGGACCAGATGGTGCACTCACCGGAACATGGGACTCCTCAGTGGCAGAAACAATAGAGGGAACATCCACAGGAGTAGGATAAGGGACAGTTTCAAAGAACACAAGCTTCCTCTCACTTGGGGTCGAGCGAGGAAAGTATGAAACACCTTCAAAAAAGGAGATATCCACACTCACATAAATTTTCTTAATGGTGAGATCAAGACACCAATACCCCTTTTGACTAGCGGAGTACCCAAGAAAGATATATGTTATTAATCTGGGATCAAGTTTACTCTGATTGTGGGCAGTGTTATGAACAAAGGAAATACACCTAAAAATCTTGGGGTGTAATGTGGAGAAGACCTGATTGACAGGGTAGCATGACATTAGGACGGCTAAGGGGGTTCAGAATATGTGAATTTTAGAGGGGACTATTTATGAGATATGTGGCAGTGAGAATGACATCTTGGGAGTGTTTTCTTGTGTCATTTTATGTTTTGTGTTGTTATTTCCATTCATGTTATGATGTAACCCTAATTTAATATTAATGAAAGTTTTTTTTTGTGTTTCATTGTTTTTCCACTAGTTCCTGTATTATTTGGTATCAAAGCTAGTTCAATCCTAGTTCGATCCTAGAATTTCCTAGCATTCGCTCCTACCCAAGCCACCTCCATCGATTTTTTTTTTAATGATTTACAACCCTAACCATGCCACCGCGAAGAGGTACACCAGACTTGACTTGGGAGGAGAATCAACGAGAAATCCGTCATCTACAACAAAAACTTGCAAAGCTAGATGACGGGAACCAAGAAGATGTTACATTTGACTGTGATTGAGAAAGTTAAAAAAAAGACAGAGATAAGGAGATGAATCCGTTCCACAAAGAAGATCATAGTGCCGAGAATATCAGACACGCTGTTTTGGTATCCAATATCAAAGGAAGCCGAGAGAAGAGGTCCCTTATGGAGGTCAGCGGGATTTGGCATCGAGATGGACCTCCTAGAGTTTGAAGGAGGCATGAATCTCGATGAGTTTATTGACTAATTGCAATCAATTGAATAAATTTTCAAATATAAAGTTGTACCATAGGACAAATGAGTCAAGCTAGTTGTTATTAAACTAGAGAAAAATATCTCCTTATGGTGGGAAAATCTACAAAAGTAGAGGAAAAGAGAAGGCAATGAGAAGATAACCAAATGGGAGAAGATGAAAAAAACAATGCAGAAAGTACCTCCCACTCTACTATCGCCAAGATATGTTTCTGAAACTTTACAACTTACAACAAAGGGATTTTTTAGTNNNNCGGCTACCCAATTTTTTTTAGAGGTGCCAGTACACGAGCTATGGTGGAGGATGCTCTTATTCACCAATAATTCACCCAAGAACAGTTGAAAAACTCATGGTCATTGTCGATCCGAAGAACATGAATAAGAGTTTTAAATTGAGTTAAAACGAAGGTGTAAAAATTTTAGAAAGTGACACTAACCTCTAATTTTTCTTTTAAAATGTAGACCCACGTCATCTGAGTGTGGTCATCAATCAAAGTGAGGAGCCACCATTTTTTTGGTGTAGCTGAGAATGCGGGAGGGTTCCCATAGGTCACTATGAATGAGAGAAAAGAGCGGAAGGTGTGTAAGTGTAGGTTGCGTAATAAACCTGATGTTGTTTGGCTAATTGACATACTCACAATTGAGACTAGAAAAATTTTTATTAGAAAACATCAAAAGATATAAATTTTTTAAATATTGAAAATTACGATTGCCTAAACGATAATGCAACAATATAATGAAATATTCAATGACTCGAGATAAGCTACAACTCCTGAGGTGTGTGTCCACATTCTCCGTGCTCTTCTCTTGGAATAGTAGAGACTGATTACTCTATTAGCAATTCCAATCATCCTCCATGAACGGCGTTCTTGAAAAATACAACAATCAGAAGAGAAATTAACAACACAATCAATATCATTCGTCAACTTACGAACAAATAATAAGTTACATTACAATTGGGGAATATGTAAAGCTGCCAGAGTTAGATTAATTGTGAGTACAATCAACCATTTACTGATAATAGAACTACTGGAGCCATTGACAATTCTGACAGTATCTTTTTCAGAGCACGGATAGTAAGTCAAGAAAGCTTGTGAACATCCAATCATGTGATCCGTGGTTCCTGAATTAATAATCGATAGACTAGAGGAGGAATAAACCGTGAGATCCATAAGAAGAGTACATTGTCAGACTTGGGAGATCGATGGACCTGTAAAAACTTGATTGGCTCTAAGAAGTTTGCTCAATTATTTCATCTGGTTTTTCAGGGATTTAGAGGATTTCGAGATGTTCTACGTAGGAGTCAGTTGAGTCGTAGTATGCTCGAACGTTGCCGTGAGACCTTTGGTAGCAGTGGATTTGGTCGAAGTTTTGTATGTCGACTTACTGGGAGGTTTTAAACACTTGTTCCGAGTGTGTTTAGGTTTGTGACAGTAATTGCAAGTGGGCTGACTTGTTCGAGATGACATGGACGAGGATTGACAGACGATTTGGCTGAAGGAGTATAAGTGTCGAGCATGACAAATCTCCATTTTCCTTCCCGAAAAATCTCGATGAAGGCTACGAGAGCGGAGGAATAAGATCCCGACCAAGAATACAACTCCGAACTTCCTGAATGTCTTTATTAAGGCTAACCAGGAATTAGAAATTATGATTCTTTTCTACAATCTTTTGGAAGAGGATAGGTCGGTCGGAGAATCCTTAGTGTAGTCATAGTATATGTCGCATTCAATCCATAATGCAACAAGGTCGTTATAGTAATGGGTCACGATCTTTAACCCTGTTTTGCCTCCTGGATTTTCTTAGATATCTCATAGAATTGGCTGAAATTTCCTACATCTAAGTATGTATCATGAACAGTTTTCGAGAGAATACTAGTTGAAGGGAGAAACATATATGAACGACCAGTCGAAGACTTGATGGAGCTGATCAACCACGACATGACCATGAAATTCTCCACTTCCTAAGCTCTATATGTCAAGTCAGTCTTTGGAGGCTCACGAACCATACCTGTGAGGTAAGCAAACTTCCTACGTCTTTTGATGAATAAAGACTTGGGGCCATTAGAGAAAGTTAATGTCCTTCAGTTTATTGGTTGTGATTAAAAACTTCATGTTAGTTTATGATCCTCCGATCTACAAGGGAGTGAAAATTGGAGTTGATCCTTTGGCAAAATCAAGAACACCTTCCGAAGGTGGTTCAGAATTGGAGGAATCCTCAATAATTTTGACTGAGCCAAAGGAGAACTGGTTGTGATTCTGAGCCATCGAAGAATTCTAATGAAATCACCGTTAAAGGGAGAGAACTACTAGAAAGGCCTCTCTGGGAAGAACAATAGGCAAAATAGAGCATAACTGTTTTTCTCAGACCAAAAAAAAAAAAAAACATATGCAGGAGGGATTGGCTTCGCTTACTACTCTGACAAGGAATCCTCAGGAGCAGACAAAACCAAATTATGAAGAAAGTGGCAAAGAAGATCGGATAGAACCAGGCTTGGAAAGTAAGTAGACGAAACCCAATTGCGGGAGTAGTGGACAACAGGAAGAAAGGCAGTGCTTCCTTAACCACCATTCTTCTCTATCTATAGTGGCTTCCCTGACGGGAAAGTATGACGGAAAAACTGCACAGGAAGGAAAGCTGGGAAGGAAAGCCTGGAAGGCCATCTGGAAGGAGATCCAGTCGGTTGGAAAAGGTCCAACGACTGCTAGGGTTAGAACCGTGTCTTTGATACCATGTGAACTTTAGAAAATAGAGCAACATAATATTGTTAAAAGGAGTAGGGGTATTTAAACCCAATTACAATATACATAATAAAAGAAAACCCAATTACAATATACATAATAAAAGAAAAAAAAATATGATAGAACAAATAGGGAAAGAAAATAAAACATAATAAAGCAAAAATAGGAAATACATAATAAAGAATAAGAACAAATAATAAGTAATAACAACTAGAGATCGCTGTTATAATCTAATAGAAAGTGATCAATAAGGGATAAGTGAGGTTCATTACAATAAGACAACTTAGTTTTGATAGATTTTTCCACAATAAATGGGTCATTATTTTTTTTTAATCTAATTTTGTTGTGGAAATCCATCTACCTGAAAACCCTGCTGAGTGGTTTCTAGGAACCTAGTGATGTGGATATTGAAATCAATGTCGTGCGCTTCTATCCCGCGAGCCAGAAGGCCCAAGAAGTCTCGCAGGATTGTAGGCAGGGTGGGATCGCGATTCACACGCGATTCTTCGCAAACCGGGGGGGCGAGGCCTATAGGAATTTATGGAAGGGTTTTTCTGGATCCTTATTGCTTTCCCACCCTTTTTTTGTGTAGATGTTTTTTGGGAGTCTATAAATTGCTGGTCTTGTGAGTGTGGAAGTCGGTAGTGTTTGTATTTTTTCTCATATTCCTATGTGGAGTTTTTTCCCCCTTTGTGGGGTGTATTCGAGGAGGTGGTGGTGCTTCAGCTGTATCTTCTCCAAGGCGGTGATTGCATCATCCCTTTTTACCTTCCCCAAACATTCTTTTCCCCACTCCTCAGCCTCTCCCTTAATCACCCCGACAACCAACCATTACCCTTTATGCAGGTTATTACTGCTATCCCGCCTCTCTCATTCCTTTCAGCTTCTCCCAACCACCACACTACTGTTGTCGACCACCTACAACTATTCCAATTGTTGTCCATACAATTCCGCACCTTCCATTCGCTACCATTCGCCTCTAGTTGTTGTCGTCATCCTTCTCGATCATCCCTATCGCTCTAGTCAACCTCCACCACCCACTGTGATACGTTTAGGAGTGTTTTCTTGTGTCATTTTATGTTTTGTGTTGTTATTTTCATTCATGTTATGATGTAACCCTAATTTAATATTAATGAAAGTTTTTTTTTGTGTTTCATTGTTTTTCCTACTAGTTCCGGTATTATTTGGTATTAAAGCTAGCTCAATCCTAGTTCCATCCTAGAATTTCCTTGCATTCGCTCCTACCCAAGCCACCTCCATCGATTTTTTTTATGATTTCCAACCCTAGCCATGCCACCGCGAAGAGGTACACCAGGCTTGACCTGGGAGGAGAATCAACGAGAAATCCGCCATCTACAACAAAAACTTGCAGAGCTAGATGACGGGAACCAAGAAGAGGTTACATTTGAGTGTGATTGAGAAAGTTAAAAAAAAGACAGGGATAAGGAGATGAATCCGTTCCACAGAGAAGATCATAGTGCCGAGAATATCAGACACGCTGTTTTGGTATCCAATATCAAAGGAAGCCGAGAGAAGAGGTCCCTTATGGAGGTCAGCGGGGCTTTGGCATCGAGATGGACCTCCCAGAGTTTGAAGGAGGTATGAATCTCGATGAGTTTATCGACTGACTGCAATCAGTTGAACGAATTTTCAAATATAAAGTTGTACCATAGGACAAACGAGTCAAGCTAGTTGTTATTAAACTAGAGAAAAATATCTCCTTATCGTGGGAAAATCTACAAAAGTAGAGGAAAAGAGAAGGCAATGAGAAGATAACCAAATGGGAGAAGATGAAAAAAGCAATGCAAAAAGTACCTCCCACTCTACTATCACCAAGATATGTTTCTGAAACTTTACAACTTACAACAAAGGGATTTTTTAGTGGAGGAGTTCACAGCCAAATGCGACCATTGCAGCTTAAATGCGAGCCGCTGGAGCCAGAAAAACATACGATAGCTATATATCTGAAGAATTTGAATCCTGCCATCAACAATGTGGTACAATTGCAACTGTATTGAACGTTGGAGGATGTCCAAACATTAACATTGAAGGTGGAAAGACAACATAAGTAAAACAGACAACAACCATCCTTCAAGCAACACCTTCAAGCAACACACCACGTACAGTCACCATGTTCGACAAGGGCACCTCGGGAGAGACTAGCCAACCCGGGCACGGGAATAACAATCCAAATTAGGGCGAAAAGCAGGAGAAAGGTGGTGCCTCCAACACTGTACCAGCTAGGAAATATTTTAAATGCCACAGTTATGATCATATAACCTCCACCTGTCCCACGAGCAAAGTAGTCTTACTGATCAGAGTGTTGTGGAAGAGATTAGCGATGAGGAGAAAGCTAAGGAACGAGATGAGGAGTATCAGTTTCCCCCATATTAAGGGGAGAAGCTCGTGATTCGACGAATACTGCGGACCGATGACACTAGGGATGCACAGTGACTTCACCACAATATATTATACACCCGCTGCAAAGTGAACAAAAAAGTATGCAATTGAATTATCGACGGTGGAAGCAACAAGAATGTGACATCAACACAGATGGTAAAGAGATTGGGACTTGCGACACAAAGACATTCCCAGAAATATTCGCTGATGTGGCTGAAGAAGGAGAATCATTCTAACATCGACCGAAGATGCTTGGCAGAGTTTTCTATTAGAGGCCAACTACAGGACCAGGTGTGGTGTCATGTGGTTTCCATGGACGCCTGTCACATTTTGTCGGGACGACCTAGACAGTTTGACCGGAAGACTAAGCACGGCGGATATAAAAACATGTATCATTTTACCATGGACGCGAAGCGCATCACCCTCTTTTCTTCGATGGAGTCCGAGGTCACAGGATCTTTTATCAGCAGAGCAGCGTCAGTGGGATCAGTTTTGGTAATGACATAAGACAAGACTACTGAGACACCCTCCTAGATACATGACAGATACGATCGAGGTTATGTCGGGTCGACGCCGTACAAACAACACCACCACCGTGCGAGAAGGGTCATATTACTCTCACTGTACTCCCGTTTGAACCTATCTTGGGTTATCTTGGGAAGATTCAACAGCGTAAGCGTGGTCTGCAGCCTCAGGATGACAAATCGATATGGACATGGGCTCGCAAGCTAGGAAAGACCTTGAAATACCTTGGGCGACAATGCAGTCACCAGTGGGATCCCGGGTGGCTAACAATGAAACGAAAGCTTCGACCTATGAACTCCAAGCCCTCCAACCTAAGGAGACTGACGTGGGTGCTGAAATCAGCTTCCGAATACGGGCGCTAAATGCGTCCCGATATGGGGTGCTTTGATCCCGCGGGCCAGAAGATCCGCAAAGTCTCGCATGAACTGTAGGCGGAGCAGTATCACGATTCTCATGCGATGTCTCGCGATCCTTCGCGAACCTGGGGTGACACCTGTAGGAATTTTGGGAAGGGTTTTTTTGGATCCTTCTCGTCTTCCCATCCTTTTCCTTTTATGTAGAAGTTTTTTGGTAGTCTATAATTTGTTGACCTTATATGTGTGGGTGTCAATAATGCTTGTTTTTCTCAGATTCTCGTGTAGAGTTATTTTCCTCTTTGTGGGTTGCATCCGGGGAGGTAGTATATTCTCTCCGAAGTGGTGATTGTATCCTCCCTTTTTACCTTCCCCAAACCTTCTCTTCCCCACTCCTCAGTCCCCAAACTCTCCCTTTGTCACCCCGACACCCAACCATTCCCCCTTGCTGCAGGTTATTACTGTTGTCTCGCATCCCTAACTCCTTTCAGCTTCTCCCAACCACCACACTACCACTGCCGACCATCTACAACCTTTCCCACTTGGTGTTCATACAGTTCCGCACCTTTCCTTTACTACCACCCACCTCCTGTGGTTGTCGTCATCCCTTCCAATCATCTCTATCCCTCTAGCTGACTTCCACCACTCATTGGGATACATTTAGGAGTGTTTGCTTGTGCAGTTTTATGTTTTGTGTTGTTATATCCGTTCAAGTCATGTTGTAATTCTATTTTAATCTTAATGAAACTTTATTCTTGTGATTCCACTGCTTTTCCTACTAGTTCCGGTACACCTAGAATTCCTGGAAAGCATATTTTCTTGTCAAGCTTGATGAAGTAAACCCAGCTTGAATTGTTGATGAGACTATGTTTTCAGACAGGATGGGAGATTGGAGGGTAAAAGGGGTAGAGGGATTCAAATTCACTGTTGAAAGTGCTTCGGTTTGATTTGCCTGATGGTACAATCTCTAATGTATATGGGAAAGAATTTTGAAGGTCTCTCCATTCCTTGCTTTATATTTTCCCATAAAAGAGGATCAAAGGACCACTGGTATTTTAACCGTTGCTTTCGGCGATCAAATAAATAACTTTAGCTGAAATAAAATTGCCCTAAAAATTTTTAATTGTTTCAATTATCAAGTAAATCAGAGCATAATCCAAAAAATGTTGGATCTAGAAGTGAACCTGAACACTACCTCGATGTTAATCACATTGATTTCCAATTGGATTATTGTACTCAATTATAAGTTGAAAGCTCTAAAATTTCAGAATTTTGAAGGTAAATTTTTTAAAATTGCAGTTCTTTATAGATTCCAGTGTTATGAAGTAAGCAGAATTAATTGCAAACGTTAGTTCAGAACATAAGGTATTGCAATTTATTGATTAAAGTAGTTTTTAAGATGGAATGTAGTGCATTAGCATGAAATCTACATAAGATTTAATTTGAGAGGATTATAAAGGGAAATGGACAGTAGTAGGTAAAAGCTAACTCGACTAAAATTGAGCAAAATCTTTATATAAACTAGTGTTAACACATCATGTTACTCTAACATGATGAATATGGAATCGGGATTCATAAATTCACCTCAAATAATTAAAATTTGGCCACTGATGATGATGTTTTATGTGTATTTTTGCCCCATATTCTCTTCTCATGCGTCAATCCAATATTCTTTAATGTTGAATATAATGATTTGAAATCAAATTTTGAACCTACTGCCATTTGAACAGCCTATTTCTCAAAACAAGCGCTATGTTGTGAGGAACGGGATGCCAAAATTGGTAAAGTCCTTTCAGAAATACACAACTCTTCATTTTTGCCTTGCTCATTTTCAGGGATATCAATAACAGCTGATACCTATCTTTTTTTTGCCATGTCAGATTCCTTCAAATCCAGTTGCACTAATCAAAACCGATATCCTTTCAACACAATCAAAGGTTCGTTTTGCTAACACTTAGAATTCTTACTATAATTGTCAGTTGTCATGTTTTATTTTTAGTAATTAAAAAAATGATCTCAAATATTTTTGTTCTAAGAAAAAATGTGCGCCTTATTAATAGATTAATTATTATATTCAATTTTATTGTATGGCCAATTTTATCTCTAACTAAACTTGAATTATATTCAGCATACCAATGCTGTTGAAAGTGATATTACGTTATTTTGCTCTTTTATTGTGGCATGTCACATGAATTTTGAGAAAAAAATTGTCAATTTAGGTGACTTAGATCTAAACTCTTTTACTTTTTGGTCAATATAAAAAATCACTGGCTGCTGCTGAGCTAAGCTTGGAAAGACATGAAATCTACTTTTATTACATTTTTAATGATTATTTAATAATTTTTTTTTGTCAGCCGGCTGTTAAGCTGTTGTCAATCCTTCTTACTTTAAGACTCTTAAACATTCTAGATTTTACAGAAGGTACAGTGTTGAAGCCAGAAATGCCTTTAATATTTGCCTTGTGATTTCTTAGATCCATTTTCTAATTTATCTGCGACTTGGCATACTCGTTCAAGTATACATCATTTTTTGTGAACAATATGCTTCCAAATCTTATATGCCAGATGGCATAACAATTTTTTTATTACTGATTCAATTTGATAAAATTTGGATGATTAGATTTGTTTGTGGTTAGTTTGAATTTATAGCGTACAATATTCTTGGAACAGCCCAGCTTAGGCGCTGCAATGGATGGCTCTGACAGAAGCAATGAAATGAACTACCGAGGCATACCTCGTCTACAATCACCAAAACTTAATTTACACTACAACAAAATGATTGCACCTAGACAATTCATGACCTCTTACATACCTGAAATGCAAAAATAATATAAAAATGCTTACTAGTTTATAGCCTTACATTTAAAGATTCAAGGTATAAATAGGCTCTATATTGGACCTTTTTCATTCAAAATAACTGCAATATGCAAAATTGCACATGTATAGATAACATCCAGATGCATTGTCAATGTCATATTGTCCTTATTACAACAGACATCCAGACAACATCACAATTCAATGAATTCATCGTACCTCAACATAATGCATCCAAACCAATAAAAAATATTTAAAACTATACTATTCATCTACCATATTTACACAAATATCTAACCGAAAGGGCTCCACAGTAGCTGTAGATTAAATATTTTCTATGATATCTATCCCATGGATGCCTTTTTGGCATAGGCTGGGGGAGCCAGCTGGGTAGCTAACCAGGTGTCGGTCAACTTTTTGAAGATTTGAAAAATAATTTTGAAATTTAATTTAAATATAAGAGGTATATAGTTTGAGTTTTGAAAGTAGTGCATTTTAAATTGTGAAAAATGAGACCAAATGGATCTCATTCGTCTAGTAGTTTGCATAATTGTGTCCGATATTGCGAATATTGCAATTTCCTGAAATATAAGTGTATATCTCGGCGATGGACTCAATCCTACAAACTAAGAGATTTGTGACATCCGTTTGGTCTGCGAACCTTTTATATGTGTCCGACAAGTTTCCCTACCTAATATAAAGATTAGATATGATTTATTTTACCCGGGTTTCAAGTTTTCTATAGCGTCAAACCCCTATAGTTAATTACATCCCAAATGACGGGGATTACTTGAGAAAACTCTCGATAACGATCAGAGGTATTAGTCTTAAAGAATTCAAAGTTTAAGTTTTCACGATAAGACGTGAAAAAACAAGTGAGTGGTTCAAATAGGAACAATTATTTTCAGGAGTCCAAAGAAATGAAAAGATAAGAGATGTCACAAATTATGAGGAGAAAACCTCAGTGACTTCCCAAGCTATCATAATGTGTGACTGAGTCTTAGAGACGATGTTATTTGAGTGTTTAATCCTGTAAATTTTATTATTTGAGACTTACACTTGCATAACAACTAATTATGCAAATAGCCCGCAAAGATAAGAGAGTTTACGTCGTGCCACATAATAATCTCGGAACCTAAGAGGAGTTAGGACTTACGCTGCATGCCTAAAGAGGGTGCGAGGATTTACGTTGCGTTGGGCGAGCTACCTCGAAGTCCTATGGGTTGTTATTTAGACTAAAGAGAGAGAGATTGTTGAAGAAGATCCTCTTGTCGCTCGATCCAAGCTCCTCGTCGTGCTGTCCACTAAATTGGCTTCAAGCTCCTGTTGTGGTGATGAATCCAGGGTTAAAGTGTTTGAGATTGATGGTTTATATTTCACAGTTTTAGTGTCAAAGTTTGGTTTCGTTTTGTTTCAGTTTTAGTTTTACATGAAGAATAAACAAATTGCAGGTAAATAAAAGGTACTTGAAAAGTAAAATGCATTAAAATAAAAATGATGTAGATAAACTGTAAAAGCGTACCTGAGCATCTGCTATTGTTGCGTGATTAATATTGCGAGCATAATATGATTTTTAGCAGATTTAAATAAATTTTCAAGAAAATAAACAAGACGAGAAAACCCAGCACGAAAGTCAGAAAAGTGAGTCGTAGAAATCACAAGCAAAAGAAACACTTCGTCGTATATGAAAGATTAGAATTGGGTGTAAGACATTGGTAGAAGTGGGAGCTCAGAGCTGAACTGTGTGCTTCCCGATATTGAGCAAGAGTTACCTTCCCGACAATCTACGGAGGGAAGTCCTTAACCTCAATCCAAGTGATTAGTCGTGGACCTTTCTAAATTTTCATAGAAAAAGATTCTTTGATTTTCATACAAAAGCTGATTTTTAAGTCTTTTTTTATTTTTTATTTTTTTTTATGCAGAGTTCTTTTAACATGCAAAAGAGATTTTGTTTTATTTTTGTAAATATTTTGTATAGTCGTGTAGTTCACAGGCTAGTCACTCTAATCGTGCTAGAACTACTGACAATTTAAGAGCGTCGGGGGCAACAATTCTACCAAGTGTCGGCGAATAGTATCATCGTTCCTTTCCTCTCTTATTGAAGATCCTTGAGGTAGGAGATATTATTCTAATAATCTCACTTTGTATCCCTCGTTTAAGCACACATAAGCAATATCGTCTTTGCCCTGTCATCTAGTCCCTAAACTTATTCTAGTATGGTGATCTATATGTGGATTTAACAAATATCCCCAATTACTAAGAGGATTTGAGTATAATGTTCAAGCTCAAATCTTGATGCATTGGGTTTTACTGTAGGTTAAGTTATTGCGGGAATTCTAATATTGATTTAATTAAGGAAGAATGAACTACGCCTCGGTGCATCCTCATGTCTAGTGTCTTAATCAATTTGTGAATCAGGGTCAAGTTCTTAGTTTCATTATTCATTCAAAAATTAGGTAGATGGACTCTCACCTAGGGAGTGCTCCTAAAATCTAGGAAGCCTACACTGAAAAATTAGGTGAATGAACTCTCACCTAGGTTATGCTCCTAAAATCTAGGAAGCCTACACTGCGAATTAGGTAGATGAACTCTCACCTCGGGAGTGCTCATAAAATCTAGGAAGCATACACTTTTAACTTGTGCTTAAAGTGATTTAAAGTGGTACATCCTCAATTAAGTGTTTTATAACTAATCCTCCAATTTCTAAGTGTTTTCCAAATAATTAAATCAGAAACTTCCACTTTTCGACTTAACCATTTAAAAATAAATAAAACAAAAGAAGGTGGAGGTCGACCCACTTCCAAAACTAGTAAAGCCGAAAAGGGGGAAAACAGTAAGTGAATCAGCCTAAAAGCGTTTAAATAATAATCCAGAAAAACCTCAATGCAGTGCGTAAATCAGTACTTAAAGGCTGCATAAACCTTTCCAAAAATTGGTGCATAAAACAGTGCTAAAATGTCTCCCAAACGGTGTCAAAGTGGTTCCAACATGGTGCCAAAACTACCCAAAATTAGCTCTCGAAATGCCCCAAAATGCCCTAAACAATACTTAATTGTATTCCAATTAATACCATGTAAATCCATACAACACCTACAGTTCTAACAACACTCCAAACAACTCTCACAACACTCCAAAAGTTCTCACAACATTCCAAACAGTAATTCACAGCACTTGTAAGCTGCCTACAACAACCCAAACAACAATTTCAGCACCCAAACAACTCTCAGAACTCTCCAAAAGATCTCATGGCATTCTAAAAGCTCTCACAACACTCCAAACAGTAATTTGCAGCACTTGTAAGCTACCTACAACAGCCCAAACCACAATTTCAGCACCCAAACAGCTCTCACAACTATCCAAAAGATCTCTTAGCACTCTAAAATCTCTCCCAGTACTCCAAACAGTAATTTGCAGTATTTGTAAGCTACCTATAGCAGCCCAGACCACAATTTCAGCAACCAAACAACTCTCACAGCTCTCCAAATGATCTCATAGCATTCTAAAAGCTCTCACAACATTTTCAAATCCCTAAAATAGTAAAAAAGAAGAGCCAAAATAGTTCCAAAACATTGTTCAAAACCGCTATAAAACGATGCATTTGTGCATGTAAATTCCCCAAAACTTTTGGATGAAATATTAAAACCTTTTTCTTTCCATTCTTTTCTGGAGTGGTGATATTCAAGTATAACAAAAAAAACGACCCATAGAACTGAAGAGAATAAATATGCTAACTCTAATAAATTGATAATGGAAACCAGTAATGTCAACCACATCAAAAAAGCCTCTTCACATCAGCTTTACTATCACAGGTTAAATGCATTAGTGCTCACTTCCAGTTGTCAAACAAAAGTTGAAGTATGAATTCATAAAAAATATAATGTTCACAGATATTGAATCATCCTAACCAGTAAACTGATCAAAAAAAGAAATGATAGCAGCTATGAAGCATGAGAAGAAATATTTGTACACCAACCACACAATAAAAAAATAGCTGCCTAAACAGAGCAGTTCATAACTTGACATTGTCTAAACAATATGACATAATCAAATTGAACTAGGTTTCGTCCAATGCAAGACACAGTTAGTTTTGGAGAAATAATAACAAACAATTTAAGGTGTGGAGGCATAATTCTCTCTAACCATGCGATTCATTTTCAGAAGAGAACATTAAAATTAGAGTATTATCTAACACAAATAAAATGTTCAGATATTAAGAATAGAAAAAAGGCATCCCATTAAAATTACCTCCAATGCCAGACCGACCCACATGAAAAAATGCAGAGTAATTGAGATAACAAATGTTTGAGAACAGAAGTAGTATTATGCAATAAACTCAGAAAGTTTCAAGAATTGTTAGAACCAAATGCTTCGATTTGTGGTGAACAATAAAGAACAATCGAAGTAGAAGGTAAGATCGAGGAGTGCAAACCTGCTGGCGGGAGTGTGGCAGATGATCGGCATAGACTTTTGAACGGGGGAAAGAGAACGGAGGTGTTCTGTCGAGAGCGGGGGAGGCGAATCAGACGTATACGGGAGAGCTGAGTGGCTTCGTGCAGAGGAGAGGCGAGCAACCTCGGTATGGATGAGAGGCGATCGACCTCGGTCGAAACAGGGAAAGGCAAGCGGGAGTGGGATCGAGCGGTCTCGGTACCGTGAGGAGGTGAATCAGAAGGATGAGGCAGATGAGGGTTTCAGTGCAGGGGAGAGTGGTTCGTTGAGCGGAAGAGGAGACGAGGAAGGCGAGTCTCAAGCAGGGGTCTTTGGCGCGAGAAGGAGGAGATCGCTCGAGGGGGAGGCGAGGCAAGCGAAGATCTCGGTGCAGGGGGACAAAGGAGCCGTTATGTGAATGCTTTGGCGGAGAATTGGATACTTTCCTTGCACAAAGGAGACTTAATTGGAAAAGAATTAATTCTTAATTATATCCAATTATTGTGGGATTAAATGATATATTTGAAATTTGAAATTTGTAAGCTGAAGTAATTAGCCCGTGCTTAGCCCATATCCAACCCAAGTCAAACTCGAGTTGAACCTGGGTTGAGCCCGAGCCCACGTCCGCTAATAAAAAAAAACGTGCATCGATTTTTGTGTCGTTTGTGCGCTCGTGTAACCCTAGCAATATGAGTGTCCTTTCCGGCTAAAACTGACATTCCAGACGCGTCGACACAGTCTGTTTTGTCATCCGGGGTAGTCCAAACAAGCTCGCCAACGATCGAACAAAAAATGTGTAAACTTCGTGCGTGATGTAGCGAGTGCGTTGCTGAGTCACGGAGGGTTCACCTAAGACCGTCTGATTCTGTAAGAACTCATTTTTCGGGTCTTTTACATGTTGGTTATTATCCCTTGCAACTAGAAGTTGAGTGCTTGGAACCACTCATGCGAGCTCTTCACAAAATGAGTCAAAAAGTGGTTTGAAGTTCTGCGGGAGGTGAACTCCATTACTAGTCTGCTAATATTGTCAACAAGGAACTCCTAAGACTATATTTTGGGTTTTGGGATTAAGAAACTAAAACCTCACTGAAAATGAGGTCAACACCAGGCAAAGCTTAGAAGATTCGGGCGAAGCCAAATGAAGCTAAGAGAAGAGCTGATTTGGGTTAGGTTGGGTTTGATTTGGCTAAGGAAGTCAATTTAGCTTGTCAATGAGGTTTGAACCCCTTGGGCTATCTCAAGTGGGTTGGGTCAACATGGGGTTCTAACTAAGGGTTTTTGTTAGCTTAGGCAAAGATTCTAGCCATTTGAACTATTCAAGGTTTAAGTTCAAGGGGTTCAAAGGTAGATTACTTGGCCTCCATTGTCTATCCAAGTTTGAACAAGGCCCAAGTGGCTTGACTGTGGTCAACCTTAGCCTATCCAAGTTCTATGACATCCTCTATGTCCAAAGCAAGGCTTCCTAATACCCTTGGTTCCATCCAAAGGGGTATGTCATAGAACTTCTATAGTCTTGGGATCTCAATGGGTTGACATAGGGTTGGAGTAGGGCTGACTAAATGGAATTCACTTAATTTGGTTAGATAAGGATGTCCTTAATTTGTGAGTTTGGTCTTAGGAAATGGTATGGTTTGTTGGTTAATAGCTGAATCAATTAAACCCCAAGGCCCACTTGTGGCCTGGATTGAGTTTCTATGATTTGGATTTAGGTTTATCCTATTACAAAAGAGCTTGCAGTGGTTTGATAGGTTTCAATTGTGTTTTAAAAGTTCTGGGTTAGACTTTTAGTTTTGGGTCCCCCCTATGTTAGTTTAGGTCAATATGGCCTATAGATGAGGGTCTGGGCTACCCTACGCTTTGGTTTATTATTTGATTAAATATTCAAATGAGTAAATTGGATTTAGCTTAGCTCAGAAAAGGTTCCTAAGAGTGGCTAAGGCAAAACAAGACATATAATGGGCTATGATATCTTAGAGAAAGGGAATTTTAGTTATTACCTCCCTATCGATCCCAAAGGAGTTCAGGGTTGGTTTGAATTATGTTTGAGATTAGTTTGAAGCAGTCCTACTGTTTTTATTTTATTATTTTATTATTTTATTATTATTATTTTTAATTGGGATTGGGTGAACCCCACAATAAACTTTTTAAATCTTAGGAGTATGTTAGATTTCAATTGAGTCACTCAAGACCAAAAAGGTTCTATAGGCAAGCTCCAACACTAGGGTAGGTCAAGGTTCTTATGAGGCACTACATAGGCCAAGGGGTTTTTAGAATTTGTTTGCATTACTTTTAGCAAGAGTAGGACTCCTATAGCTAACTTTTAAAGAAGTTTATGGCTTCTTAGAGCTAGAGAGGTGAAGTCTAAGGTTTGAGTTTTCTTTGTTTGGCCAAACCAGAGCCAAAAAGCAGTCCACCTAAGAGAAGCAATGAGCATAGTTCTAAGCTAGAGTAAGGGCTACCTATGGATCAAGGCTAAACACAAAATAGATTTAGCGTCTGTCTGGTTCAGCGGTAGGAGCGCGGTGCGGGGGCTAACCGCGAATCGCTATCGTTTGGGACGACTTCCCGAGCGTGGCAGAACGCTTTTTTGGCTAAACACGTTCGAGCGGTGGCTTATTACTCTGGTTGTCCCTTCTTCACTCCTGTTCTAATTCCGTTTCTCTCTGTTCGGCGCTGGATCCCTTACGCTCCTATACTGTTCGACAAAGCTATCCCTCCCTGTCGCTCCTCTGCTTTCCGGCGAAGCTGTCGCTTGTCTCTTCTACCTATTGGATTCCGCCCCAAACCGTCAGGTATCCTCTCCTCTCGCCAATCTCGCGATTCACATGTTGGTTTTTTCTAGCTCTCTGTTTAGGCATTGGATTCAGTGGTTCTTCTATTGGTTGTAGTGACGATGTGTTTTGAGTGGTTCTTCTTTTGACTGTAGTCAAGGAGTTGGTGGTTCGAGTACTTTTTCGTCAACATATGCGAATGCTTGTTCGTTGGATTTGTGATGTTTAGATTTGTAAATTGTTCGGTGGTAAGGTTGTGTGGTGAATGCTAGATGTTGTGCATATGGTTTTGGTTGGGGGTGGTGGGCTATGTTGGGCATATGGTTGTGGGTTTGGGCATGTGGTTCTGAGCTGGGGCATATGGTTTTGGTGGGGCGTGGTGGCCATGTGCAGGGGATATGGTTGTGGGTTGGGGTGGTGGTTGTGTTGTGTTGAGGCATATTGTTTAGTGTTAGGCTAGTGGATGTGGGCTGGGTTGGTTGATTGTTGGCTTTTGCATATATTGTTTGATTTTCATTTATTTATCTTTCTTCTTATTATCATAACAATACAATGGCTAAGATTAAAGAGACTGTTACACTCGCA
>NEWO01000030.1:399472-446375 GCA_003013225.1 Phalaenopsis aphrodite
TATTTAATATTATGTATTGAACATTCAATACTATATTTCTTTTATTTAAAGTACTTTTTACTTTACATTTTTTATTTATGGTTTGAATTTTTTACACTATTTTTAAGTGCACTTTTTTTCCCATTTGCATTACACTTGTTTTTTATTTTGGTGGGTTTGAGAGGCCAGTGATAAGACATTTGACCTTTGTGGGTTCTTATGGATGTCCTCTTGGTCGCTGTTGGTTAGCGTTACATATGAAATCCTAATGAAAGAAACTAAGTTTCTCTCTTCTTTTCGGTGCATCGGTTTATGAAGTTCTTTAGGATGTTCTTTTTTGGTGATATGCACATGTGACACACAGGAGGTTGATTTTACGTTGGTTAAAAGCAACTAAGAACTCATTTTTTTACAGTTTATACTTTTTTTTTGTAGTGACAGATTTGTTGATTGTTATGTCGAGTTCTCTGAGACCTCACTCATGCAAAAAACTGTAATTAATTACTTATTTTAGCAATTTCAACTTCTCTTATGTCTAATGGATTGTCTTTTTAATCATTCAGGAAAGAATAACTCTAGGATTTCAGGGATCTCCCGACGAGTGCTCTGCCACTGTGGACCAGAGTGTTCCCTATTGATGTCATGCCGGACACGTAGCTACGGTAGAAAATTTTGTAGGTGCCCTCAGTGGGCAGACAGTATGAAGAAGTGCACCTTCTTTCGGTGGGCAGACAATCCGACAGATTCCACTGCCGATAGTGATTGAGGTTGTATGACATCCTCGGAGGACGACGTAGCTCGAAACATATGTTGGATGAATTTTAAAATTAATATTTTCATTTTTTTAAAGGTAATTTTCATACTATTTTTCTTTTTTTAGTACAGTTGGTACTCAGTGTTATATAATGTGTGTATCTTATTTTTTCTACTGTTATGAAGTAGTTTTTTGTTTCTCAAGTATCAAATATATTGCTATGATAGTTCTGTTGCAAATAACATTACTACACGGGCAGAATTATCACTTATCTAGAAACAACTGTCACACAACTATTTTCAAATTGTAAAAAACAAACAAGCAATCAAATTTCTCACAACGGTTTCTTGGGACAACTGCTGCAAATCAACTTATTGGACAAGTTGCAGTTGCCCCAAACAGACCCTTAATTATCATTATTCATAGAAAATGTCAATAAGGAAAGAGGGAAACTAATATGGATAATGGAGTTTTTTGGAGAGATTGGAAGGGCAGGGCTACATGCTTGTGTTGAACTTAGGTATATTTGTATTTTTTATAGTGAACAAGCATAACCTTATAATTCATATTCATAGCATGTGTCCTAGTCATAGCGATTGACGAAACATAAGAATCGTAACATAATGTGCCATGATTTTTACATTTCAAGAAAAGTACCTAATGCATTTTATATTGGAGTTCTATTCTTCACACCTGAGATTTTTTGTCAAGTTCTAACTAGATGCAAAAGTATATTTTACTACCATCAATTTATATTCACATCCTTTTTTTACTTCACAATTATACCATTATATTTATAAATTATACTTTTTGTGCACATGGATACGAAAACACTCCAATCAAGTATAAATTAAGTAAATGGTACTCCTAAATAGATATGCAGTTACCCAATTTGGTAGCTTGAGCCTTGGCCAATACCTTGGCATTACTTTAGAATTTCCATCTTCACTAAACTAATGCCATTATAATATAAGTATTTAGTACTCCAATTTGATTCCTCTTTTGATTACTTATGAAACCTATGACATATAATATCTATTAATCACAATTCTAAGTCACATCACTAAAATCCTGTTTTGATTAGTACCTATCCTTTTCAGTTAATAACCCTTTTTAACTAAAATAGGAGGCTATACGGTTTTTTAACCAACTTACACTCTAGACATGTTTGGACATATTTCTGCACAACAATTCTAACTAATTGAGCATAATTATGAAACGTAGTTATTGGAATTTATATCTAGTGACATAGTTATTCAAAATATTATTTATCATTATTTAAACATGAATTTGTAGTCAAACTCAATGGTCAATCGTGCACAATCAATTTAAAATTGTAGATATCATTCATTTTATGTAATTTAATTATGCCTTTGTCTCAGTATAACCCCTTATTAAGCCTCTTATGTTGATCCAATTCAAACTTATGATTCTTAGCATAATTATGGCACATGATCCATATAGTTTATTTTTACATGCGCACATTCCAATCTATGTGCCAGCCTGCATGCTTTCAGTTTATGAGCCTCGTGCTTTAGATGTGTAGACTCCATGTCGACAACTCTTGTATTTATCAAGCAGCTACAACTCTATTGATTCATGTGCCAGTGATTCACCTGGTAATTATGTGGACCTATCAGCTCACCATCCAATGGGTCCCTCATCCTAGCTTACCACCATTAACGTGATTTAGGTTGGCCTAGCCACCCATCCATTTTTACATGTAACTCTTTTTTTGGATCCAACCTCTTGGATCTAGATTATATTCCTTTTACTCGTGTAATAGGCATTTAGAGATTTATTGTAAATTGTAATTTTATTCATAATATTTATATTTAATGATTAACACAACAATCCAATGCATCAAGTAAAATAAATGTTTTTTTATGTTTTATGCATGCGCTTTTGATAGAGCAGGATAGAAGACGGAGAGGGTAATAATTCAAATTCTAATGTAGATTTCTTTTAATTTTTCATGTCCTTTATTTATTGTTTTCATAGAACTACCTGGAGATTTATATCACTACTATATATTGCTTGCTTTTGTGTTCTCAATTTTTTTTTTTTTTTTCTGAACAGCATTTCAGGCTCTCTAAGAAAGTTGTTAAAAGCAAAAATCAGAATAACTATCTTGTTAATATCTCAACCCTTTACAAATCTTACTATTAAAAATTATAACATGAGCATTTATCATTGTGACTTGAGAATAGAGGTATTGTAGCACTTGTCTATAATCCTTTGAGTCACATATTTTGAATGTAGTTGATAGAACCTAATTGACGCATAAATATATTGTATAACCTCGAGTAATATTAGCATATAGATCTACAATCATTGCATATTTATATTGCATTATAGGCCTTCATTGTGCATTCAACCCTTTATACCAATAAGGTGAAATTTATGACTTATTTTCCTTTCATATTACTTAGTCTTTCTTACATTATATGGAGGTATTGTAGCACTTTTGGTTCCTTTGGGAAATGTATGCACATTATCCTTGTCCAATCTCCTTCTTGAGTTAATTTCTTTGGTCTCTTCCTCGAGATGATGTTGAGTAGCCCCATCTATCTATGTCACCATACTGACATCATCTAGCTGTCTCCTATCTTGCTGCTTTACCTAATTGTGGACCCCTCTATATGCTTGACAGCTTGTTTGAGCTTCTCCTTTCGTTAGTAATTGCCTACTTCCCATTTTTTTGAATATAGGAACATGAATAAACATTCTTAATCAAGAGCTCTCTTCAATGCCTCACTCAAGATGTAATTAGCTTTGGAAGCTTACACCCACGAGAAATTAGCACTCCACAACTTTATTACCCACTTTGGCATGTCATGCCTCTTGGGGAAAAGCTCTTGGATTTTCCTTTCTATTTGCTCCCATCCGTTCTCAAATTGTGGCGAAATTTTACAATAATTTTTTCATCCTTTGGAGTGATACAATAACATCTTTTTTACTCACCCTTGAGGTTCTTTTGAAGGTCATATAGCAGTGAAAACTAACATGAAAGATGATTGAAAGTTTTTAGGCTTTCCATTGAGGAATTAGTTCGTATTACTTATATTCAATAGCTTTTGTTCTTTTGACATGATAATCTGATTGAGCCTAGCACACAAAATTTATATTTCGGTCAATTCGGTTAGGATTCATATCAAGTTCATGTCACTGCTCAAGTGGCCTAAAAAAATTTTGGTCAAATTGGTCATATTTGGGTCTACCTAACTGCCTGTTCTTAAACTTTCTAATAATATTTTTCTTTGCCCTTCTAGTAGAACTCATAGAATAGTAATATTTTATTAATTTTTCAGGTTAACTTGTAAAGAATAGGCTATTGTGCACATTAATATCATTTCACACTAATCCTACATTTCTTTAAAGCTTCTCATGTCGAATCAGGTCATTTTTGAGCTTCATCATATCTTTTTCATATTAGAGTTTATAACCCATTTGGCAAATGGATCATTTTGACAAATCCATTACTAGTTTTCAACTCCAATCAGATTAGTTTATTTTCAGGTCCCGCTTAAACTTGACTCATTAGAATAAATTGACGCCCTAATGAGCTTCAGTGTCCACATCAGCATCTATCCAGAATAGAAGAAAAAAATGTGAGATTGATTTTGAAATTCATGTTGAAACGTTCAACTTTTTTTATTGTTTTGAACAGACCTCTCTAGACGCATGCTTCAATGATAAATAAAACTGGAAACAGAATTATTCTCTCTTTAATTTTCTTCAGCAGGTTTTGATAACTCTTTAGCAGTTATGACAAACATTCGCGTTGAATTTTTTTTTTTTTTTTGTTTTCAAATTGTTGAATATCAGTTAAATACAAAACGAAAAACTTATGTTGTTAATTTTTTTAAGTTCTTAGAAAATCCTCTGGTCCAAGAAAGGAAGGTTCCACTTTTTTTTACCATGCTTCGTTCAGATTACCGTATTCAACATTATTTTGAGTTAGATTCCATTGAAATTTTGCTTTCCTTTTTTCCTCTTTGATTTTCACCAGCTGTGAATTGCATTACAATTATACATTGTTGCAGTTGAAGATCCTACTGGAGCCATTTTCAAGGTGGCATTCTGATAGAAGAAGTTCCACAAAGGTGTGCGATACAGGAACACGAGAAAGGTGAACGTCCCTCATGATGTTTTGGCTGCAATTGCTTCTAGAAAATTAGATTATTTTGCTATTTTTTTCATTTCTCCGCAATTTTTGTGGACTTGGGGGCGATCAACCTCTCCCTTTTTAATTGTTTAAATTTTTTTTCTTAATTCATTTAAAATCCCATTTCTCCATTGTCCCTAGGCTTCTTTCTTCTCTGTACAAAGCACCTGGTCTTCTCTTTCTTCTCTTCATTTCACTCGTTTGCTTGCAAACACCTCATGATGTTGGGCCATTCATGTCATTTTGACACTAGAAATCTATTTTTAATAGATTTTAATTGAACTTGTGTAAAGAACATATTGAAATAATGCGCTCAAGTACCTTTATTAGTTTGTTGGGTTTTTTTTTTACCATTTTGCCTCATGAACTAAAGCCAAATTGACTTTAGTGGTGTGTATGATGTCCTACTTTTGTTACCTTTTTGCATGAAGGAGGATGGGGATGCAGAGGCGTTAAATTCACCCAAAAAATTTAATCCATGAAAGAGAAAATGCCAAGATAAAAAAGATGAAACATTGTCGGTTTCCAAAATTGGTGCTTGGCACTTTAGACAATGTCTTGTGCTCCAGATTTAATTTTTAGATGACATGTTAAATTTAAGATAGACACTACATAGAATTGTATTTTTATTTTTCAATTATGAGATGATGCAAGGTTTATCATATGGCCATGATTTTGTGGCTAGTAATCCCTCTCGATGACAATAAAAGGCTTGTCGATAGTGCTTAGTTTATAGCAGTAACAAATTGATTGAGGTTTAAAAAAATCTACCGTCATTAGTTTAAAATGAATGATGCGGGAATGATGAAGAATTTGATCAAGATCATATGATTCCATCGTCTTGGCTTTTTAGGGAATATGCTCTTCTTAAGCAGCTGAGATAGTTGACTCAACATGATCAAAGGATTCTTGCCATCATCTATGATTTGCATCATTCAATGGGACCTTGTAGAATTGTGATTGGATAATTTTAAGTTGAACTTAGCTAATAAAGAATTTTGTCCCCTATCAAGTGAATTCTATAGTTTATCACTCAGTGAATTTGAGCCATTAGGAACTGGCGGCTTCGGTCATGATCATACTTTAATTTTACTATTTTGTGCCGAATCACTCGGTCAGTGAGCCCTGGTGACTATAATCTTATCTTTATAGTGCCATTTAGACTGACCTAGTTCTCATTTCACGTGGTAATTTGATTTCTTAAAGAGAAATTAAAGATTATTCATGAAAAATATACAGATAGCAACACTGGAATGAGAATTTAGGTAGTAGGCTGGTCGGAAAGGACGACCAGGATTTGCCATTTTGATATCATATAGAAATGAAACTTAATGCTTCCCAATACATTATAGCAATGAACATCAAAGCTATGTTTTGAAATTTATAACCTGATAATTAACAGTTGAAATTATGTAAAAGGTTTATTTTAATTGTTTTGCTATTTTTAAATAATGACTTAAATATCTCTATTTTTTTCTTCCTTCAGTGTGGGTCAGTTCTTTAAACGCCACTTTGGAACAGAGGTGAGTAGTCATTTTTCTTTAAGTTAAATAATGATCAGCTTCTTTCTTTCTTTTTTCGGAATGAAATTAAAGTAACGTGTTTACCAAGTTATTATGTTTTCCCAGTATAGGTGGTTGATTATCTTATTGACCCTTTTGTGGCTGGTACCAGTGCTAGTGATCCTGCATCTCTCTCTGTGAGCACCACGCTCTTTCCTTACTAAAAATGAGTAGTACTACTAAATTTTGGCTAAAGATGTTCATTGCTGCTAGATTTCTACACGGGGCCTGACAAATCTTAATATTAATTTTTTGCTTAAATAGGATTTATTTATGTTTATTTATTTAGATAATTGATTGAAGTTTTAGATAATTGACATTTAAATGAACAAGCTTCGATATTGACTCACTAGTTCATTGATTTTTATGATCATGCTTTTTTATTGTTCGACAAGTTGCTCCTTAAGAACTTGATAGAATGCTCCTTTAATTGTATGGATTGCTTATTCTATGTTCTTGTATCTACATTTTTTATGCCTGATGAACTTTAGAAATTATGCATATTACCAAGTCACAAATATGATGAAAATATTAAGTTGATTGCTACATTTATTAAAATCTAATTTATTTTTCATCAATATATTTTTAGCAATAATAGCCAGTGAATCTTGTTAATTTTAATTAAAAAATTAAGAATGCTTAATAAGCCTATATGTTTAAATCATAGTATCCTAAATATGAGTTTATTAGACTTGATTTTGACTCAAACTCCATAAGAAAAAATAAATAAATTTCATATATATTTTAAAACTTTGGTCAAATTCAAGCTAGGCTTGAACTCTATATGAAAATCAATGAATAAAGTTGAATAAGATTGTATTGCTTAGTGGGGAGTTCTTCTGCCATCATGTCTTTATAATTTTGAGGAACTTTTATAGCTGTTGTAAGCATCTTCCAATAACCTTCTATGACTATTAAATTATTCCTGTTTGCAGATGCCTCATGCATTTCCGCAGTTATGGAATTTAGAAAAAAAGTAAGTTCTATCCCTTCAGATATTATTTTACATGTTTCATAAAGAATACCACTGATCATATCAAAAGAAATAAACTTGGTTCTAATTTTATTATCTGTTATTCCGAAAATTGTTTTGGAAAACACTCAACGCATTACAAATATCCAGCCATTTTAGTTTGTCATTATGGCTTCTTTCTTTGGCTTTAATTCCTGCTAAGAGAGCCATGCAAAAATAGTTGTTTCATTCTATTTTATTGTGAAGTCTGATGTTTATCCAGGAGATATTTCTCACTAAGTGAAAACTGGTATTAGTTTAATTTTTGAGCTACCAATTATTGACCTTCACTGAATTGAGAAAAGTTGGCAAATTTGTAAGATCTATCTAAATTAATGCTGATGGCTATGATGATGTTCTAGACCTTTAGTAATATAAATTTTACTAGTTATAGTATGGTTATGATGAAGATGAGTATTATAATATGATGGAATATTATGACAAAATTAAACTTTCTACCCTGGCTCCTTGCTACCTTTCGTTATCTGTCCAAATTTCCACTTATATGTAGTCTACTGTGTTTTTTCTATTTCTACTTTTTCAATGCTCCTGATGATGTTGAGGAACCAAGGCTCATGTTCAGAAATGCACTGCGCTTTAAAAAAGTGTGAAAGCACTACACATATAACAATGAATATATGAAAATCTATTAAAATTAATCATAATAATTCTTCATATATTTGAAAGAATCACAAGATTTTATGTTTTTAAAACCGCTAATTTTTTACAATTCATCACTAACATCAAAGAAATTGGGGAAAATGAGTTTATGACTATAAATCATGATAATTTATAATCTTGTTCATTGAAATATCATATATTCTACGAATTAAAATAATAACAAAATTAGTAGAAATAATTGATGCAGAGAGATAAATTACATTTAATTCTTCAACATGAAGTAAGAGAACATGATGAATGAAATTTAGATTTCATAACACCTAAAAGTTGATGCAAGGATAAGATTTTTTTTATATGAAGTTTTAAACTTATGTCTGTGTAATTTAGACATGTTTTAAAGATCTCTTATCTTTGCAATAAGAGCACATTACTGTGTTGGTTTACTTGAATTTTAATGCATTTTAGGAACGTTTTATAAGCCCTACTTTATATAAGAGATGTTCATTTTGTTTTTTTGCACTTGATTGGGAATGATTGAATGACACAAGGAATGTTGAAGCTCCTCCTACATCTCTTTGTCTCTCCCCTGAATGATAAGTGTCATATCAGTTTAACATTCACAATAATCCACTAATAAGAATCAACCAATCAGTAAGGAACCACTAAATCATAGGAGTTCATATACATCATTCAAATATATAGTGATATCCAGTTTGTAACAATTATGCATGTGCTTTAGCATTGAAGTGGTTCAAAATTTATAAAACCTTTAAAATTTCATTTTTATCAAAAACTTTAAAAATTTCATTTCTTTTGCTTAGAAATTTTATTACATTTGTAAATACATTTCATTTAAGAAGCCATCTCAGGAGCAATAGTTTAAAATATTTTTAAAGTCTAAAATAGACTCCCGATTATCAACAAATGATCAATTTAGTCTTAGATTTTTTAAGTGCTCTGCTTTAGTACCTAACTACTAAAAATTAATCCAAATTAATCTGTAGGTTGAATTTCATGGCTAAGTTAACAACAACCATTAATATTGAGGATATTTAGTAAGAAAAATTTTAAATAAATTTATTTTAATCATTACTCTATTTTCATAGATAATAGATTATTTAAATTTATAAATGTGTGTAAGTCTTTTAGATGAAGTGTCGAGATGAAAGAGTGAATGTTTAGGGTCACAAAGTGACAAAGTAGCGGATTTGGATGATTTTTTTATGGATAAATTTTTAATTTGATGAATTTGCCCTCAATTGGTCCTACAACACCATTAAACTAAATGTAAAAATTGATGTAGGACTAATTTGAATAAATTTTTAGTAATTTGGGACTACGAAGGAGCAACTTCAAATTTTGGAAGTAAATTTGTTACTTGTAGAAATTCTGGGGATGATTTTGAGCTTTTGCTCAATTATGATACAATAATTTTTATTTTCATTTTATTCTCTTTTTCCAACATTTTTTATTTTCATTTTTGTGCGAGAAAATAATAGTGTCCCTAATCAGTACTACAACAAGTGACTTTTGTGATTGACTTAAAACATTTATTTCATTTGATTTTGACACCTGCTAGCTGAGGCTAATAGGCGAGATCTGTCTTCTCCCCCCATCACCCTATTTTTCCTATTATAAATATATGTTACTACTTTTTAGGGTTTAGTTTTGTTGAGTTTCTTCCCAAGCTAGTCGTCAACGACTGTTTTCCCTTCTATGACTATATCCGAAGGTGAGGAGGTGCTCCGACTGTAACTCGTCCGAGGTGTTGATCTTCTCCAGAGGTTTGAGGGGTGCTCTAACCGTTACTCAACCCTGTGGGATAATGACCTTTCTCCATTCCCCTCCGCAACCTCCCCTGCCTTCCTGTGTCCTGCTCCATATCAGCTGCCGCTACCCCTTCCCTGTCTTTCCTACTGATCCACCCCTCCACCCTTCTTCAGCTCCACACACAAGCCTTCTTCCATCCTATAACTTGCTTCCCCTTACACCGCTCCAACCGGTCATCTTCCCACATGACAACCATTCTACTACTACCTTGCATGCAACTCCTTCCCAGCCTTTGCCTAAGCAACCCCTTGCCCTATTTCTAGCTAGAACCACCACCCCTTTCCTTCCTGTTGTCCAAAACTTCAACCCACCACCAAACACCCTGCCTTCACCACCACCTTTTACCGGCGTATCTACCTGTTGGCCAACCACCATTTGCCCCCTTTAGCGTTGCCCTACTGTGTCTTTTTGTTTATTATCATTTATTTTCTATTTTGAAGAGCCTTCATTGTAATCCTTTTTAAATTTTAGCAGTAATATTTGCATTTCCAGTGTGGTTTGGGTTAGCTCTGATATTATTTCATATCAAATTTTCATAACCCGACCTGATGCTTAGAATTAATTAAGACGGGTACTGCGGTTGAACGATGTTAACATATAACTAGTTATCCACATTTTTAAATCTTTCAATACATATAAAAGAGTTGTTAATAATCCGCAGGTATAATAAGGAAATTTAAATCATTCAACAGTTACAGAAAATCTTCATGTAAAATTTCAATCCTTACAACTGAATATTTCTTCCCAAAATAAACAGTACGAAAAGAAATTACAAACATATCATATTAGTACCTATCAGGTGCAGTTCCCCTCTTGTAAACTAAGTCTCTTTTACCAAACATCAATCTAAAACTCTCTCATGAAAAAAAATATTAATTGCAACCGTAAGTAATTATAATCTAATATGTATTAAATTATGATGTTTATGTTATGCTTGAATGATGAAAAGAAAATGCAGTTTATTATTTATAAAATCTTGAACTTTCTCTTTAATTTTATCCATTCCCGTTTCACTTTAAGTATTTATTAATTTATCATCTTTAATAGTTATCACAGGATTGTCGTCATATTCGAAGGTAATATCAAAAATATGTCTGAAGACACCCTCAAAATTATACTCGAAGATACACCTTAGCAATTTTCTTTAATGTGCACGGGTACATTGTATCCCATGTTAGTACCATCTGGGGGTAATCCCGTATGACTTAAATCTTTATATTTCATTTCATTCATTTAAAATGCATCTTTATGTCTTATTTTTTTGTCATTTGTGATTTTATTTCAGACTATCAAAATGTAAGACGTGAATGAAATATTTGTTTTAAACTATTTAATAAAGTAATTATTCATTTAAAATAATATTAATGTAATACTTAAAATGTGAAATAATATTCACATTTGCTATTAAAAGACTTGTAAATGCTTAATTTCTCATTCCACTTCTTGACTATTATTTATTAATTAAATGTCCATATAATTATAAGAATTTTATTATAAAAGAAAGACTTAAATATATCTAATGACATATATTAAAAATAACACAAATAATTATACCATTCATTACCTTAAAAAGATTTGATTTGCTTCCTGCACAAGATTCCTCTTCCTCCCCTCAATTTCAAGGCTATAATTCCCGACCCTCAAGTACTTCCTATTTCAAATAAACTTTTTTTAACATTACTTTATATATATATATGTATATATTATAGGAAAAGATACAGATAGGTTGAATGAGAGGGCCTAAAAGAATGCCTAAATCACACAACATAACACACACAACTCCAAATAGAGCAAAGATACAAAAGGATAAAAAAACCAAAAAGCCACCAACGGGTGCAAAAGTACTAGGGACGTCCCATTTTAGTCTTACATATGTCTCTAGTTCTCGGAAAGGACCCTGCTAACAGATTGGTAAGGTGCGTACCATTACCTGAAGTAACCAAAGTATCGCCCATTAGATTCCTAAGCACAAGTAGTTCTTTATTTATCTTCTTCCTCCTAGATGTGTAGACTTGTCATTCCTCATCCAATGATTGACTCATCTGATCAATGGATTGTTCCAAAGGTGGTCGGACAGATGTATGTTGTTGCACATTATGATCCCCATGAGCCTGAGTAACATTAACATTTTGCTCGACCTGATGAGACAGTAGTGAAGCAGTAGAGGTATTGTCACCTGTAATATCAGTGATAGGTTCTAGAGCAGGTGTGGTCTGAAGAATCTTCCTCGCCCCCACGATAGGGGGTTCTAAAGACGAGTGAGCAACGACATTGTCTGTAGACTGAATGGTTGACATATTGTCTGTGAGGATAGTGACATCTTCAGGAATATTCTTTTGATGATCAATAGTGTCAATAACTTGGGGCTGAACAGGAGGAGCTGGATTCTCTGCCTCTGGCGGAGCGCTTTGCTTTTTTTGTCTGAGTTGGGGTGTAGATGGTAACATTGAGAATTGGAGTGGTCGAATATACAACAGTTCGAACAATAAGAAGGAAAAGACTCAATCACTACCTGTTGTCAATATTCATGGTGTTGTGTGTCCAAAAAAATCTCCTCAGAAGCGGATAAAGTGATGTCTTTTTCAATAAGTACTCTGGTTTCGGATGGGCGGGAAAGATTGAAAGTAGGATTGTTCGTTTTAAGTGGCTTGTCATAAGCTGAGGCAAAAGAGTACAACATTTTTTGAGTGAAATAATGAAATTTCAAACCAGGGAGGCGAATCCAAACCGAAATGATTGGTGGTTTCGTCTGTGGGTCCAAATCCACAGATCATTTCAGAATCTTCATTGCTCTGTTATCAATCTAGATAATCCTTCTAGCAAATAAATGCGTGTAATCCTCTTCATTATTAAGTTGAATAAGAGTGTGTCTTCAATCTAAAAGTTTAATTTTCCACTCCCCAACAAGATGCATAAGCTCAAATTCCTTACGAATCAGCTCCATTTTGGGATGACCATACAAAAATTTTTCGACCAAATTCAGACAACATGAGGAAGCAAGTTGAATATCTTTAGCTTCTGTAAAAAGGATGATAGATTTCTCATTCCTCCTACCAGGTTTCTTAATGTCCTCCCACTCAAACGAAAGGGGAAAAAAACACGATGTAGGTGTACTTGAGGCTTGGGCATCCGCAAGGACAGCAGCATACGATCTGTCTGAAGCCATCCCAAAAGATGGAGGTACATAGAGCAAATTACGAAACCAACTAGGGAGCAAGGAGCGGAGGAAAGCTCCTTTGTGTGTTGTGTTGCAGACGAAAAGAACCAGATAGCGACAGCTAAGAGATGCCCCGAGCGTGACTTCTCGGAACGACGACGAGCCACAAAAGCCCGTAGCGAGTGAGAGTCGCTGCGAGTGAGAGCTGCAACTGTCGGTCGTTTTAACTTTGTAATTTGATAAAGTGATGATTTTGTGATTTTAAAAATAATTTAAATATGAATATAATCTTTTTGATTTTAAAAGTAACATTTTAATTTTAAAATAAGTGAAACCAAGCGGGTCTCACATTTTAAATAGTTTAGATGATCAAATACAATGCTACTAGTAATACACTTATCCCGGAGAATAAATATCACTTGTAATGGAAATTCAATCACCTAAACTAAAGAATTTATGACATTTGTTTGGTCTGCGAAATTATTTTATTTGCAGACAATTTCCCCTACCTAACATAAAAAAATTAGATAGGTTTATTTTATCTGGGTTTCAGGTTCCCTATAGAGGCAAACCCCTATAGTTAATTACATCTTAAATGACTGGGGGTCACTTAAAAAAAACTCTCGATTAAGATCAGGTGTTTTTGCCTTCAAGATTTTAAAGTTTAGGTTTTCACGATTGGACATGTGAAAATCAAATGAGAATGACTCAAAATAGGAACAATTATCTTAAGGAATTCAAATGAATGAATAATTGGAGACATCACAAATCCAGGAGAAATCCTGGGGACGTCCCAACTATTTTAATGTTCGACTTTATGTCTTTTGAAATGATGTTGTTTGATATTTCAATCCTGCAAATTATTTAGGATTTAAGACTTATGTTTACACAATTTTGGACTGTGCAAATAGCCTAAAAAGATAGGAGGATTTACATTGTACGGCACGGTAAACTCGGAATCCTAAAGTGTTAGGACTTATAATTGCACAACAGAGTTGTGCAAAAGCCTAAAGGGTGATCCTATGGGTTGTTATTTAAATTAAATAAAGTGATAGGTGATGTGAAGATGTTTATGTAATGTGTTTTGATGTTTTGCTGCTGCAGATCCACCTTGAAGTTGTTCCTCGTCGTACTGCCCACGATGTTCGCTCCAAGCTCCTTGTAGTAGCACCTCCTGGTTTAGTGTTAATCATATACAATCACTAAGTTATCATAAACTAAGTCATAGTGTATATCAAAATAACTAAACATGCAGTGTAAAAGAAACGAACAGTATAGCGTGCAGTAGAAAGGAAAGACAGTATAGCATATTGAAAGAAGAGTATAACGTGCTAAGAAAAGGCAGTATAACATGCTTGAAAAATAGTATTACATGCTAGGAAATAAAAAAAAAATATTGCAAGGTAAATCACACTTGTAAATTTTAGAAGTCTGATGCTCCTTTAAGCTAGCTATTATTCACTGTATAAAGAAAAGTTGTTTGGAAACTTCGAGAAAATCAACGAATAAATCCACGACGAAAGATACGGAAAAAATGACAAATAATAAAAAAAAATCTCGGGAAAATTCAGAAGAAAGACCACTAGTGCCTTGTCCAAAATTCTAAGAAAACATATGAAAAAATCTAAAAAGAGGAAACTGCAAGCAGTCGGGTCGGGGCTAGGCTCAAATATATATTTGTACTCGAGGGTCATCGAAGGTTACTCGGTTACCCGGATGCGTAAAGCCCGACACTCCACTAGAAGGATGTCCTACTGAACCTATCTTAGGAGGGTTTTCCTTAGCCCAGGATCGGCAATCAACAAGTGGACAACCCAATTTGTAACACCTCTTTAAAACTTAAGTTTTAACATGCATATGTATATCAGGCATACAAAAGACAAGTTGTTTTAATTTTGATTTTGTAATGAAAACATTTTTTATAAATATTGTATATGCTCTTATCAATTTATTTTATTAAATTTAAAAAAAGAAATGGTTGTCCACAAGTTGATCACGTCACCGAGCATAGGATTACCAACAACCTAAGAAGGTACGGGTCCCCCTCTAGTCTTATGTTGTTGAATGATATTTTTATCCTACAGTTCATCAGGTCCCAGAATTGAGTTCTGGTGTTGTAGGATGAGATATCATTCTACTCTACCACCGGCATGCCTTTGTTATCATCGCCCTACGCCCCAAAACAAAACTGACCTACTTGCGACCTTGCTTAATGGTTTCACATATAGCAAAAGACTATACATGAACATTTATGTATCAGACATAAGCACAGAAAACCGAGAAGCAAGGAAAGAAAATAACAAAAATGGGGATGAGAGAGCAGAAAATGATCCACCCAAAAGATTGAAGGAAAAAAAAGTAGAGCAATTCTCAAAGTCATATAAAAAAGACCTAAAAAAATAAAATCCATGGTCCTCGAATCAGTCCTATAAAGATATTATTTTTTCATATTTCATAAACAGATCAATCCATGAAATGTATCATTTCCAAATGACAATTTTATGAATTTCCAAACCCCTTTATGAATTCAATTTACATCGAATTCATAATTTCTCAAAATAACATTTCAAGAAATCTTCATATGTTATAAAGCAAGGGAGGCTAAACCAATATCATTTCCCTTCATCTTCATCTTTAATCAAAAGCTCCTTCCCTTTTCTTTTATATCTCACAATTATGAAATTGTCCAAGTAAATATTCATAATCAAAGCAATAGAAAGAGACCAGTACCAACCCAATTTATTTCACTAAGATGTCACATGTTAAAGCTTACGGGTAAGGCAATAAGGGTGGGGAAAGCTCACGGGTAAGGCAATAGGAATCACAGCCAAGCTCCAAATCCAGCTCACTGGTATGAGCCACAAAAGAGAGGAGAACTTACGGGTAAGGCAACAAGAAGAGGAGAGCCCACGGTAAGACAACAAGAATCCCAGCCAAGCTCCAAATCCAGCTCATGGGTAAGGCAATAAGAATCACAACCAAACTTTAAATCTAGCTCACGGGTAAAGCCAAAAGAGAATAGAGACCTCCAATCAAGCCATGCCCAGCAAAAATATCAAATTAAATCCAAGGGACAATTCTAAGCAGTAAGGGATTTCAGCCAAAATATAATACCAAAATAGGCTCAAACTGAACCTGCCATAGGGGCAAACTAAGCCCAAAGAAATGGTCCAAACCTATAAGGAATTTAACCAACATAACTCATCAAAAGGAGCATAAACCGGGCCTAGTAAAAGGCCAACCCGAACCCAACAGAAAGGGAAAACCGAGCCAGCATAAGGACAAACCGAGCCAGTACGGGGAGGGGGCCAAAAGTTAACAACATGGAGGCTAAATCGAGTCCAGCATAGGGGCAAAATTAAGTCAGTACAAAAGGCAAAAACAGAGCAGCTTGAAGGCTATACCGAGTCCTCCAAATGAGCTAAAACAAAAAAAAGAAAAAAAATATCCAAAATTCCCATTTAACATAGCCAAAACCGAGTCTTTCCACTGGGCCAAAACAGCTTCTAGCATAGGGGCAAACCAAACTTAATCCTCAAGCCAAATCAGGACCATAAGAAAGACAAAACATGACAGAAATTCCCAGCTAAAATCAAATTCAAAATGAAGCCAGAACTGACTCATTCATATAAAAAAAACAGAGAAAATTTCTAGCATTAGTTTGATTTCAAAAGTACCAAAATCGAAACCATCCATTTGAGGGAAAACAGAGAAAAACTTCCAGCCAACATTTAATCCAAAGGAAGCTAAATTTGACCCCACTAAATGGGTCAAAACAGAGCCACCACACAACATTAAAACCCAAGATTTACATTCAATATATATGCTTTGAACAGGGACAAGTCGACAGAAAGCAGAAGAGCATAAGTAGAATTTTAAACCATTATCCAAAGCATCGAAGCAAATTCCCGTATGTAAGAAAAAGATTTGCATGTAAGAATGATCCTANAGAGAGGAGAACTTACGGGTAAGGCAACAAGAAGAGGAGAGCCCACGGTAAGACAACAAGAATCCCAGCCAAGCTCCAAATCCAGCTCACGGGTAAGGCAATAAGAATCACAACCAAACTCCAAATTCAGCTCACGGGTAAAGCCAAAAGAGAAGAGAGGCCTCCAATCAAGCCATGCCCAACAAAAATATCAAATTAAATCCAAGTGACAATTCTAAGCAGTAAGGGATTTCAGCCAAAATATAATATCAAAAGAGGCTCAAACGGAACCTGCCATAGGGGCAAACTAAGCCCAAAGAAATGGTCCAAACCTATAAGGAATTTTAACCAACATAACTCATCAAAAGGAGCATAAACTGGGCCTAGTAAAAGGCCAACCCGAACCCAACAGAAAGGGAAAACTGAGCCAACATAAGGACAAACCGAGCCAGTACAGGGAGGGGGCCAAAACTTAACAGCATGGAGGCTAAATCAAGTCCAGCATAGGGGCAAAATTAAGTCAGTACAAAAGGCAAAAATAGAGCAGCATGAAGGTTATACCGAGCCCTCCAAATGAGCTAAAAAAATATATTTTTTTTAATCCAAAATTCCCATTTAACAGAGTCAAAACCGAGCCTTCCCACTGGGCCAAAACAACTTCTAGCATAAGGGCAAACCAAACTTAATCCTCAGGCCAAATCAGGACCATAAGAAAGACAAAACATGACAGAAATTCCCAGCTAAAATCAAATTCAAAATGAGGCCAGAACTGACTCATTCATATGAAAAAAACAGAGAAAATTTCCAGCATTAGGTTGATTTTAAAAGAACCAAAACCGAAACCATCCATTTGAGGGAAACATAGAAAAACTTCCAGCCAACATTTAATCCAAAGGAAGCGAAATTTGACCCCACTAAATGGGTCAAAACAGAGACACCACACAACATTAAAACCCAAGATTTACATTCAATATGTATGCTTTGAACAGGGACAAGTCGACAGAAAGCATAAGAGCATAAGTAGAATTTTAAACCATTATCCAAAGCATCGAAGCAAATTCCCGTATGTAAGAAAAAGATTTGCATGTAAGAATGATCCTAAACATGCTTTCTATGTATCTTAAGTAGAAAAGAAAAGGAAACAGCCAATAATATGCTCCATTTCCACATTTTCATAGGTTATTCATGCTTAAATCTCAAAACATGCCCAAATCTTGCTTTCTCATGAGATAGGAAGTATTTTTCATGTCATCCGAAATAGTGTCAAATAGAGGAGAAGAGGTGAATATCTTTTTAATGCAGATTTAAAGCAAAGTACTAAAACAAATTGAAAGAAACACCCCTGCAGCAATTTTTCCCGAAAAGCCTTACGCAAATGGCCCTAATGACTTTTAGCTTCCGACTCGACAAGTTCCAACCACAAGAGTATCGACCAACAAAGAGGAAGAAGAGCTCCCTTCGAATAGCAAAAACAGGAAGTAGTTTTCCTAACAGTAAAGATCCAAGCCTTCTTCTTAAAAAATGTCAACAACCACAACACAGTAGACTAGGAAATAATTTTATAGGCAGAGAAGAGAAGAGAAGAAGCCACCAACCACCGTTCCATGGTCGAATAAAACAAGAGGGGCGGAATCGACACAATAAAGAGGGAGAAGAGTAAAGCCTCGAGAAGGAGAAGGGTCGGCCAGCTCATCTCCGTAAGATTGGAGAGCCGAAAAGCCAAAGGGAAGCTCGAGGAGATGAGACGCGAGCAAGAATTGCAAGGAGAGCCGCGTGGATCCAACTTGGATCTAGGGCACACGGAAGAGAGGGAGACGAGCAGCGGGATCGAGCCGAATGCAAGGCCGAATCCGGGTTTAAGCGTGAGGGGAGAGGCGTAAATAGAATTTAAGTTTAGTATAATTATAATTTAAGGGTATTTATATAAAAGAAAATATTTAATATTTTGAAAAATAAAAATTTAGTTTGTGTTTTATTCGTGCATTGAAATATAATAAAATTGACATCATTTTTAAGTAATTCTGACGTTCCGGAAGCGTTGGCGCGGTTTATTTTGTGATCGGAGGTCGTCCGGAGAAGTTTGCATTTTCACCCATTCTTTAGGCTCAATATATATTTGATCTTGTGCAATTCAGTGAATTTTGTGCATCTGGTGTGTGTATGTGACGATAAAGTCGTGAGAAAGTTTTCCTAGGGCTTGAGATCCTATCGGGAACTTCTCCCTGAGTCTCCACATAATAACCCTTAACCACTCGTCCATAAGACGATGGTTTTGGACCATAAATGTTAGACATCACAGGAAAATAGGAAGTGTCTGGAATTTCTAAAATAGTGAGTTCTAATGTTGGTTTTCTAAGATAGTCAGTAGGAAACTCCTATAGAGCTAGATCCTATGCTTTATGAAGAAGAAGGAAAGTCCTCACAAAAATGAGGTCAACAGCAACGAGCCTCAAAAGCCGCAGCGAGTGAGAGTCGTTGTATCGAGACGACAAATCCCGACGACCCCGAGCTAGACAACCTGTCGGAGAGTCGAAGCGGGATGACGAAACAAAGCCGCTGTAGAAAAACTGGCGACGAAGATGAGGCAGTTCGACGAAAATGCAGTGAATCAGAAAAACCAGTGATCGCCATAGACGAACCCTAGCAGAGCAAGGAGGGCGAGGATCGCCATATTCAGTTTAATTTACTATATATATATATATATATGATTAACTAAATTAATTTAAATATAAAGATTTACCTTATATGTTTCTCGGAATCAATCTTCTCTCAGCTTACACAAGTCATCGACTTCAAACCTTCTACATGCACGAGGACACGACACCTATTTTTCCTCTTCTTTTGGTACAACCACAACGTCAAACCTTCTTCCTCTGCTTTGCCCAGTGCTAGCGCTCAAAGTTGCTACCTCTTCCCTTCCTCCTTGACCACTCGGCTAGGGCTTGGTGTCGTATCACATGTATGAGACTACAAATTCTTCTTCCTCTTCTCTCTCTCTCTCTCTCTCTCTCTCTCGCTCTCTCTCGCTCGCTCGCTCTCCGTTTGCTCTCTGTTGGTGTGACGGTTAGGGGTGAAGAATGATCGAGAGAGGTCTTCCCCTTCCCGACTTCACTTAACAAATCGTCCCAACGGTTTGATTCAATATTATTATTATTATTTGATATTATTATTCTCTTATATTTTTATTAAAAATTTAGTTGTTACAATCTTTCATCCTTAAAAAAATTTCGTCATCGAAATTTGAAAACATTAAAATAAAAGAAACATACCTCAATTGAAAGTTTGTAGATTTCTTTCTTGCATCTCAGAGACTTTCTTCTAGATAGCATTTTTTTTAACCCATGCATTCATAAAATCTTCACAAAATGGATCTCTCTGTTTCACAGTTCTTCACATAATAATCCAAAATTCTTTCAGGCTCCTCAACATAAGTCAAATCAAATTGAATAGCAATTGAGTATGCTATCACTATACTAGATTCATCTGCAATATACTTTCTCGGTGAAGAAATGTGGAAAACATTATGCACTCCCTAAATATAAGCTGGTAAAACCAATTTGTAAGCCACCTTCTCAATCCTCCCCACAATCTCAATTGGACCAACATATTCGAGGCTCAACTTTCCTGTCTTCCCAAAACTTTGCATTCCCTTAAGTGGACGGACTTTGATAAACATAAACTCTCCAACTTCAAACTCAACAAGTTTGCGCTTGGTATCATAATATTTCCTCTGTCTAACCTGCACTGCCCTCAGTCTTTCTCTAATCAGTATAATCTTCTCGGTAGCATTATCAACTAAATCAGCACCAATGATCTTTCTTTCGCCTATTGCAGCCCAAACTAGAGGTGTCGTGCACTTCCTTCCATGCAAGGCTTCAGTGGAGCCATCGGTCGTATGTTCAAAGCTTCTTGAATCTTCTTCTATAATCTGGAAGTAAACCTGTCATCTCTGTCAGAAAAAATAGACTTTGACACCTCATGCAACCTTGCAATTTGATCTACATATAATTTGACTAGCTTTTTAACTAGATTTGTCTGTCTAATAGGCAAGAAATGGGCAGACTTAAGTGGTCTATTGATAATTACTCAAATAAGCATCAGAACCCTGACGTGATCTCAGCAAACCAATAATAAACTCTATCGCAATCTCTTCTCATTTCTACTCTGGAATTGGTAAAGGTTGCAATTGACCTTCAGAATGCTGATAATCTGCCTTCACCAGCTGACATGAAGGAAACTACCACAAATTCTGCCACATTTTCTTCAATCCTGGCCACCAAAATGCTTCTTTAAGATCCTAGTATATTTTATTACTTTCTGGGTGAATAGTATAGCCGGATAAATGTGCTTCCTCCAGAATTTTCTTCCTTAGATCATTAACATCTAGAACATAACCCTGTCTTCATACCTCAATAGACCATCCTGATCTAGTTCATATTTTTCTAAACTACCTGTTTTAACCTGCTCCAGAACTTTCTGAATACTGTTATATCTAGCTAAAAAATCTCCAATTCTATCCTTCAAATTTGATTGCACTATCAACTGATATAATTGAGGCTTACTATCATCACCATAATCAACTATAGTCAGCTTCAACTTCTACGTATCTTTAATTAACTGCTCATGTTGTGTAAATAAATAGTTCAAATTATTTGAAGTTATTTTCTTCAGCACATTTGCCACCACATTTGCCTTTCGCAGGATGATACTGAATATTTAAATCATATTCGTAAATAAATTTCAGCCATCTCCTTTGCCTCAGATTTAGTTCTTTCTTAGTAAAAACATACTCCAAACTCTAATGGTCAGTAAAAACTTCGCATCTAATTCCATACAGATAATACCTCCATATCTTGAGTATAAATACAATTGCAGTAAACTCTTGAGTCATGTGTGGGATAGTTCTTTTCATGATTCTTTGATTTTCGTGATGCATTTGCAATGATCTTACCATGCTGCATAAGAACACAACCCAAACCCCTCAAAGATGTCTCACTAAAAAGCCTGAAACCCATCAGAATTTGAAGGAATGACTAATACTGGAGCGGAAATTAATCAAGTATTTAGTTTTTGAAAATCCTCCTCACAACGATCAGACCATTCAAACTTCACCGCCTTCTGAGTCAACCTTGATAGTGGCATATCAATTTGTGAAAATCCCTAAAAAGACCTCATGTAATAACCAACCAAACCTAGCACGTACATCCACCCTTGCTAAGCGTACGATGAACTAATGACGATTATTAGGGTATCAATTTAAATTGCAAAATTTTAGAGGTTGCAAAATTCTAAATGGTGCAATTCTCCCCTTTTAATGCGCGTACATCCACCACTACTAAGCGTACGATGAACTAATGACGCCTTAAGAATGATCCAATTTAATGCAGCCAATTCAAATTCCTAGGCTGTGTATTTGTTCATGATTGACATAAGCTTAGCAGCACACCAAATTCTCATTAAGAATGTAACAAACTTACTAATCTTGCAAAAACACGATTGTAGTTAGGATATGGTTGTTATGGACAAATAAACAAACGTGAAACACAATTGGCACGGTCAAGTTAACATCCTTAGTTTAAAATACGCCAATTAAGCACATTGTCAAAGAAAAATGTGTAAATTTCATGCAACTAGTGTACCATGTTGACCTGTCTTAGAGTTGAACTTAACCCAGCTAGCCAAGGTCCTGTTCAGGCCAGGTATGAGACTTTATAATATTGTATTAATCACAGTTCTTTGGTTTTTAAGACTGAATGCTCGCTACATAGGATGAAAATAATTAAAATTGCTGATATAAAATGTCTAAGTTAAATCTTTTTCCTATATGTCGACACAATTCTCATCATTTCTTCATCAAAGAATGTATAAATTTGGATGTTTTTTCAAATTGCTTGTTATATTGCAAAACATTGAAGTTTTAAGCTGAACTTCAGCTTTCTCTGAGATGGACATGAAAGCATGTTTGATGACCCATGATCCGGAACATAGACAAACATTTTCTGCTTTTTTAGGTTTGGTTCAGTCATAGTTGGGGCAATTCGTTCGAAGGCATCTGGAAAACCAAAGGATAATGATCCAAGTAAAAGTGCTTTGGATAAGAAAAAACACCAGAGAGGCTCATTTTCCTTTCAGGGTGGAATGCAGGTTTTGTCTTCTGCCATTTGCTTTCTCAATCTCTGCATCTTTTCTGAATAACTAATATGTCACCTAGCATTGTAAATTATGACGGCATGTTTTTTTTTCTGATTATTTGATAGGCGGTCGAGTTTTGTGCTTAGCTGTCCGGCACAAAAATCATTCATTTGTTTTGCTGCAGACCTATTTTGAACATGAGAAACGGCTGTTATTCCTTCCGCTACTGATCCAATCTTGATTCATAGTGGAAACGTTTTCCGGAACTTAGAGGCTCTTGTTGCTACTTTGAAAGATTACCAATATGCATCATTATCATATTGACTATTGTACTGTGCTGAGCATGAAATTTAATACGTCCTACTGTCAAACTTAAACTATTAATGTAAACCCTAATGGTCTTTCACTTATAATGACTTTTTTAATAATGCATGTTAGAGTTCTGATTTTTTAATGGGGGCGTTTTACATACCAGCCAATTCTTATATATTTACATATCGAAAAACCTAAACTTGCATGTTTGCATATATATTGCACTGAAATCTTTAACATTACATCAAAAATACCACTCCTTTTAAAATTAAAATACACTTTTTAAAAATAGGATTATGACATCAGTGTGTTACAAAATTTAAATAGTAAAATTTAGGTGCTAGATATGTAAATTCATTAACTGTGTGGTAAGTATGTAAATTTCTCTAAATTTAATCTAATAATACAAAAATCTTCATACAAATCAACACGTCATCCCCGTCGTGGGAACAAAATTTATTAAAGTTTCATATCTAGAATGTTTTTTTTTTAATTTTTTAACCTCTACTGTAGGGTTGGTTGGTGCAGAAATGATCTAATCCGTTAATTTATCTTGAGTATCGTACACCAAATAGTTTTTCTCAGCGGCATCTAATGTTTGTTAGAAGTTCTTACATGTATGTTTTTGCTTTGTAGACACTTACGAATATGCTATGCTCCAAGATTGGTGGGGAAAGTTTGAAACTGAACTCCAAAGTGTTATCATTATCCTATCACTCAGGTGGAGATTCTCTATCCAATGATTGGTCGATTTCCTATGCTGCAAACCATGTTAATGGCTCGGATATTATTCAAAACCAATTATTTGATGCTGTTATAATGACGGTAATTAATCTTGCTATATATTCGTGACGGTTAGTTTTATTTTAATATGTTCAATATCTTATAAACCTTAACAGATTGATTCCTTGGGTATATTTTTTATTATCATGTTTAATTTTGTATAATTTGTTCATCTATTTAAATTTATAAATTAACAAACTGATAATTAAATAACAAAAAGTAATGTATTCTGACCTATCATTCAAAGATGGTGAGCCATTGTTTTTTTTTTCTTTTTTTAGGCTCCATTATGTGATGTTCAAGAGATGAAATTCAATGCAAGAGGAAATCCTTTCAACCTTGATTTCATCCCCAAGGTGTTTTTCTTTGTATTAATTCTTACACTGTTGATGAAAAGGTATCAAGTGAAAAAAAGAGATGAATATTAACACGATTAACCTGAGAACAGTTGCAATTGGCGCTTATATATAAAATCATTTGTCATTGCCGTCTTTATTTGAAGGCTGGTTTTCAGTTTCAACAAAAGGTTTTTGCTCAGATTATCACTGCCATTTCTATGCAGGTGGACTATGTACCTTTATCGGTCGTGATCACATCCTTTAAAAGGGAGTGTGTGAAAAAGCCCTTGGAAGGATTTGGAGTTCTTGTGCCTTCCAAAGAACAAGAAAATGGCTTGAAGACGCTTGGTAATAAATGGATTCCAGATAAAATATTATCTCAGCTTTTTTCTCTTTTTTTTTTCTCTTTTTTTTTTTCTCTCTATCGAGTGATTGTGGGCTAACTTGCCTATTGCCGACTTCTTCTATGATATTAACTAAGAAAGTTTATTTTTATTGGACGATTTACATACACCACTCAATTATTATATATTTGCATATCTAACAACTAATTTTAATTTTTACCCATTTTTCCTATGCTTGAAAATATATATTTCACTTTTTAAAAATTAAAATGGTGGTATTTTTTGTGATATGAAAGATTTAGGTGGTATAAATGTAAAAAAGCATAATGTGGATGTTAGATATGTAAATACATAGGAATTGGGTGGTATGTATGTAGATCCCCTTTTTTATTCTCTTGTAGGTACTTTATTTTCATCCATGATGTTCCCGGATCGTGCTCCAGCCAATCAGTATTTATACACCACATTTGTCGGGGGAACAAGAAACAGGAACTTAGCTGGAGCGTCGTTGTATGAGTGTTGTTTTTTTTTTTTTTCTTATGTTTCTGCAAATATTTTCAAATATTTCACGGGTCTTATTTTCCCTGACTTGTCTTACTTCCCTGATTTAGTTGAAGTGATTATTAATTTTTTGCATATTTATGTAGAAGTGAGATACAAGAGGTTGTGACTGCTGACCTTAGGAAGCTTTTGGGTGTAGAAGGTCAACCAACATTCATGAGGTATGGAGAATTTTCATTGTGGTCTTCATTTTAACTTTACATAAATGGTATGAATATCTTTCTTAAGTTGACCTTTTACTTCATGATCTTTTGTGTTTCTATTGAGTAAATTTGATGATGAGAAAATTATTTATTTAAATGGTTCGCTTACTCTTTGTCGGGGTCCAAATTGTCTCAAACTTTATAAAACTATCAATTAAATCCCCAAACTCTACCAATGAGGGCTAAAATAGTCTTCCCTAGGGATTATTTACGAAATTTTTAAAACTGACTTATTAACAAAACTTTCTAACCAATCGGCATTAAAAAAAAATTAAATAGACAAAATTGGCAGGTCAACTATCGATTTTGACTGGTCTTTGGTTAAAATTGGTAGCATACCTACCGATTTTGGCTCATTATTGCCTCAATTATGAGGTCGTTGGCTAGTAATGATGATAGTAATCAGCAATATTAATAATAATAACGGTAACAATAAAAAAAATATAACTATTACTAATAATAATATTTTTAATATTATTATTTTTAAAGAATTAAAAAAACAAAATTAATAACAACAATAGCATTAATAATAATGATAATATAGAAAAAAAATTTAAAATAATTATAAACAATAAAACGACATCAATAATAGTAACAATTAAAAATAATAATAATAATTAAAAATAGTAATGATAATAATAATAGTAATATTAATAGTAATAATAATATTATTTATAAAAAATAATAATATTATTATTATAAATTTTTTGTAGTTATAATTTTAGTAATAATAGAAATAATAATTATAATTATCCTATTTATAGTAAAAAATATGGTGATAATAAAATAATATTAAAAAACTAGTTATTATCATTAATGGTAATAATGTCAATAACATTAATTTTGTTAATAATATTACCTATATCTTTGTGAGTGCGCTTGTTGTTGTACTTTTCTATAGAACTTCTTAATAGTTTGTGATTTATGTATACAATTTCTCAAATTTATTTATTTTTTAATTGTACTCTAGTACTATATAATTGTCAATATAGGGATGAACTATATTTTAACATTATTTAATCATGTTTTAAACCTTCTTCAATGAAAGTGACATTTGTGAGAAACAATAATTAATTATCTAAACTTGTTCAAGTCATGCTCAAATTCTTTTGAGAATGCTTGTAGGATTACAACAACAACAAATACAAAACCTTTATCCCACTAAGTGGAGTTGGCTACATGAATTCTTTTTCTCCATTGCGTCCTATTTAGTGTCATATTTTCATTTATTTCTAATAAATTAAGATCATTTTTTATACAGCATGCCCAAGTCTTCCTAGGTCTACCTTTTCCTTTCTTAACATAAGTCGAATCTAAAACATCTACTCTTCTAATTGGATCTTCAGATGGTCGACGTTTAAAAATAAATAAATGGTGCATACTATTATGAAAATAAAGATATTGATATGAAGAAGGATAAAAATATCCTAAAATAAGTATATTGGCAGGAAACTCTAGAAAGCATGGCTACTGGCTCGAAGGAGGTTTTGATCCCATATCCCTTGTATAACAACGAAAAATACTATTAAATCTAAATTAACTAGTTAAATAATAATAACTCGATAAACGTCAACTTAGAACTCAACAACAAACAAAAAAATCATGCATAATTATATTTTTCACAGCCATTGTGACTCAATCACATAATTATTATATAGATTGATTAGTCAACATTTTTTAACATTTATGTTGTTATGCAACGGTGAATTAGTTATTGCTAATAACTTCAACTCGAACTACTTAAGAGGTCGTTGTCAAACTCTGTATGTTTCGACATGGTGAACATTTGAACAGTTATGCTGTGATCCTAGGACAACTCTTGTAGAAGATGATGAATTCACATAGTGTGTACTACAAGGGGCCCAACAATAAACCTTGACACTGCAAACATTGAGAGATACGGTGTTGTTCCTCAGAGCAATATTCAAATGCTCCTTGAAAGTACAACAAATCCTTCATAATACGTAGCTCATGATTACATTGATTTTCGACAAAAAATTTGATGAATTATCAAGCTTACAAATTACTACATTTTACTTCACCATAAAAAAAGTGCATTGCATAGAATGTTTTAACTAATCCTTAAGTTAAATTGTAAATCTCTCTGTCTTGGTATACATTTCTGTTTTGAGTAAGTCATCATCCAAGCATACATATTGATAATCTCAAAGTACTCGGGAGAGGAAGGATATGGGAGGTTTTGATCTCATTTCTCTCTTATAATGACACATACTATTCAATCAAAATTAACTAGTTAATAATAATAATATCTCGATAAACAAAAGCTTAGAATTCAACAACAAACAAAAAAAATCAAGAATAGTTATATTTTTCATTGCTATCGTGACAAAGTCACATAATTATTATGTAGATTAATTAGTCAAAATAAGTCAGCAATTTTTAACATGTAAGTTATTCTACGATTGCAGAGTAGTTATTACTAATAGCTTCAACTTGAGCTTCTTAGGAGTTCTTCGTCGAACTCTGTGTGTTTCGACTTAGTCAACATTTGAACAGTTATGTCGTAGAATGCTTCATGCTCTTAACGATGATCCTAGGGCGTACATCATATCGGTAATATGTGGATGTCATATCGGTCAAGATTTGTTTTAACTCCAATAGAAGACAACGAATTCACATAGAATAACCTTGACACTACACAAAAATTGAGAGATACAGTGTTGTTTCTCAGAGCAATTTTCAAATGCTCCTTGAAAGTACAAGTACATAATATGCGGCTCGTGATTACATTGATTTTTGGCAACAAATTTGATGAATTATCAAGCTTACAGGTTACTATATTTCATTTCACCATAAAAAATGCAATACCTTGATTGTTTTAACTAATCTCAAAGTTAAATTTATAAATCTCTCAGTCTTGGTAGACAATTCTGTTTTGAGTTGATTCATTATTCCGGCATACATATTGATGATAAAGTGTGAAATGATACTCAAATTACTCATAAGAGGAAGGATATAAGAGGTTTTGATCTCATTTCTCAGTTTAATAACGACACATACTATTCAATCTAAATTAACTAGTCAATAATAATAATAACACGATAAACATCTTAGAACTCAACAACAAATTAAAAAATCAAGCATAGTTATATTTTTCACAGCTATTGTGACTCATTCACATAGTTATTATATAGATTGATCTGTCAACATCAGTCAGCAATTTTTAACATTTATGCTATTTTACGATAGTGAATTAGTTGTTTCTAAAAACTTTAATCCAAACTACTTAGGAGGCCATTGTCGACCTCTGTGTGTTCCGCCATAATCAACACATGAACAATTATGTCTTAGATTGCTTCATGCTCTGAATGGTGATCATAGGACACACTGTATCGATCATATGTGGATGTCATATCGGTCAATTGTTTGTTGCAACTCCAATAGAAGATGATGAATTCACAATGTGTACTACAAGTGGCCCATCAATAAACATTGACACTCTACGCAAAATTGAGAGATACGATGTTGTTCCTCATAGCAATATTTAAATGTTTCTTGAAAGTGCAGCAGGTCCTTCAGATATGTGGCTTGTGATTACACAGATTTTTCAGCAACAAATTTGATGAATTATCAAGCTTATAGGTTACTATATTTCACTTTACCATAAAAAAGTGCATTGCATTGAATTTTTTAACTAATTTTGAAGTTAAATTTATAAATCTCTCAATATTGGTAGACTTTCTTGTTTTGAGCCAAGTCATCATCCGGGCATACATATTGATGATAAAGCGTAACATGATACTCATATTATTCAGGAGTGGAAGTATATGAGACGATCAATAATGACACAAGTGATAACTCATAGTACATATGATATCAGAGTAGATACACCAGTGGAGACATATATGTCTGAGATTTTGGGTTATTACTTGATTAGGAAGCATTCCGTGAACAATGCACACATATTTGATGTTATGCAATATAATAATTGTTATATTCGAGCTTATTGTACAAGTGAGGAGTGGGATAAGGATATCAATTTCGATGCTACAATATGTCCAATTAACATCAATGACAAATTTCATATATCATGTCCAATTAACATGATGTATGATTTTCGCCACAAAAGCAAACTTACATTGTGCAGTCAATGGTTGGTGCATAGCTAACATAGAATATTGAATTATAAATTCTAACAAATCTAGATTAAGTATGATGTTTTTGCATCATGACCGTCCATCTAGATCATTCAACGGCATTTACATGCAGCTAGGAGCAAGAAGCTTTTCAGAGTGTGGAAGATATCGTCTATCACTAGTCATCTCACATGCGCACACAAAATTCTGACTTGTTGAAGTTGTCAGTGCACATCTAAATTCATCTATTATCACATTCTTTTCATTTTCAGACGTTAGTTTGATTTGAAGCTTAGACAGAGTATTGCTCATTATGAATGTCTTGTATGAAGGGTTGCGATGCAAAAAATGAAAGATAATCAAGTCTATTTTCGACAGTTTGAACGAGTCATTATTCATTGCATAAGTAATGATAGTCATTTACAGTGCAATGTTAGGATCCATCTGTAGGATTCAATCTAAGGGAGCATCTCAGTTTTAGCTTCTTTTTTGTGTATGCGGGTCATCTATAGAGGGTGGAGCAGCTCTCGTCCTATATTAAGAGTCGATAGCTCATTCTTGTTAGTAAAATATCATGAAATTTTACTTAGTGTTGTTAGTGTTGATGCGAATAACAGGCTCTACGTTGGCATTTTCCATTATTAAACTTAAGTGCAACGACTTCTGCAAGTGATTTTTACGAAATTTGTTTGAGCTTTCTACCTGTAGTTGGATCACGCATAGGTTTTTCTTATAATCTCATATCATCATCCAAGCATTGTCCTTTGATGTATAAAAATTTTCTCGTGAACGACACAGATTTTACTCGAGATATCTCAGAGAAAATTTCAAAAACCTTATTAGATAGACGGGCATTTTTGATATAGAGACAATGTGTTGGAAGATGTATTGGGCAATAAATACAGATGATAGTTGATTATTCAATTGACATACGACTGACATCCGCAAATAAAACAAGAAACATTATTGGTTGATTTTTAGAAATGATACTAGGACTCTTTCACATGATGGAAGACAATGTTATGGAATAATAACAACATGCACATCACGATACTTTAGCAGTATTCTTTGTCGATTTAGAGGACTTTCTATTCAAGATTTAGTTTGCTCTATACACTACAATCTTGTATCACTATTTCTTAAGATAATTAATTACAGTACAAGATCTTGATGCAACAAATGAGTCGCTAATAGCCTCTAGAATTAATATTACTTTTCAACATTATAAAATTGAAGATTGAAGATTTCCTAAACTTACTTGCATTAAACATAATGAGTACGAAGTATATAATTTCAATTTTTCATCATTTTGAGTTTAACTTACAAGTGGATGGAGGTTACAGTTGTAGTTGTGAACGACCAAACATTTGAACAGTTGTTGCTTCACAACGTGGGACACAGAGCTACACATCTTGATGAGATAATGTTAGATCAACACTAAATAATTGCTTTAATGAATATCGTTACTTATGTCTTATGTCATTATTTTTTTATAAATTTGTTTCTATAGGGTACTATACTTAAGACAAGTGCGCGATTGTTTATGGTGAGGGAGTGATATGTCTCATATCCAAGTTTTGTTGTTGTTTGAGAGATGTTGGATTAGACTACATCAGACATCTACAATATATCAAGCTGAATCATCATCTGCTTACGACGCTTAGAGAGCATTGGTGTTTGGAGACACTATTATAGGATGTTTCTTTGATTTTAGGCATCATAGTTCATGGCCCAACATTGATAGGATCAAGGGTTGTTGGTCAGGGCAGGAGGTGGGCATTATGCCTAGATTGATGTGATTTACTTGACGCTATAAATTTTGATAAATATTATTGTTTCTCACAACTGTTTCTTTCATTAATTAAGGTTTAAAATAGGTTTAAATAATTTTAAAATACGGCCTATATTGACAAATATATAATACTAGTTTCTTAATATTATTTTAAGTTTCAAATTTCTTTTAATTCTTTAATAATATAGATAGTATTTATATTATCATTATTATCATCATCATTATTATCATCATCATTATTACTATAAATCTAATTACTATAATTACTCATTCTATTATTTCTAAAATTAATTATTAACTATTAAAAACTTTGTAATCTTATTTTTAATTTTGGTTTTTTAATCGTTAATAATAATAGTAATAATAATAATTGTTATTATTATTATTTGTACTTTTAATACTATATTTTTTTATTTAATTATTCTATAAAATTCTTTTGAATTTTTTGATTTTTTAATTTCTCAATATTATTATTATTATTGTTATTTTAATTCTATTTATTATTATTATTATTATTATTAAAAATTACAATACAGGAAAAAGCATGATTAGCTCGGACATTTTTGATGTTAATCGGGTTATTTTCCTTCGCTAATTCTGATTAGCGTCAAAATATTGTTCTTTTTTTTCTAACATTAAAATGAGCGTCGCTAATTTATTTTGCGTTGACATTAACATCAGATTTAATTTGTGTACGCATTAGCGTCAAAATCATTCATTGCTTAAACATACCACGAACATGCAAACGACGCTGACATAGCAACGCAATTGCATCGACTATGGCCAATGTTGATTAGTGTCGAACAAGGCCGACTCTAATTAGCATCGAACATCGATGACGCTAATCGACGTTAGTCATAGCCGACGCTATTGCGTCGTTTTAGCCGCGACTTATATCGTTGGTTGATTGTAGGATTTAGTGTCAAAATTTTCCGATACTAACCTGTAAGAAAAAAAATATACAACAAAACAGTTAGATTTTCACATACATGCTCATAACAGATACAATCAACATGATATGATATTTATTTATCATCGCAATTCATTAAAAAAATCTCCCAACATACACATAATGATACTAAATTAGATTTAACATAAATGGATTAAAGTGATCAAAATTGACGACACAAGAAACTGAAAGTTCGTACTATACATAAATAAAAAAAACATAAAGTCAGCCCCTATGCCAGGGGAACATCATCTAACACAGAAAAAAATCTAATCTTCATCCTCATCATCATCCTGCTTCGCCTCGATCGGACGCATGTGTCGCTTGCTCTGGCTATCAAAACCCTCTGTCTGGCGTGCTAGGCTATTTGCAACGAGATGTTGGTCTTCACGCACCTGCCGAAGCTCTTCATTCATCATCGTCACTTGCTTGGCAAGCTCCGCATACTGAGCCTGTAATGAGCTAAGGCCACTCACAGTTGTTTGGGAACGCTTGGCCTCAAACGCCATTCCCTTTGCTTTTAGATCGTACTCTCTCCCAATCTTCTCTGCCGCCTGCGTACACAACTCATAATTGGACTACACAGTGAAACACTGGCTACCACTACTGATGGACAGTGAGGACTAGCTGGACATCTCCATCTGTCTCTCCCGAAGCTGCTCGTACTTCTCCTGCATAACAAAATTCAAATATTATTTGACATTTTAAACATTAATTGACATATTAATAGAATATAATTTTTAATACTTACATTGACACGACGAGAGTGGTTGGATATCCATTGTTGTGTGTCCACACACCGATGTGTAAAGACGTGCAACTTTGCGGTAGATGGCTTTCTGTCAAGCTCATTAGCCTGTATACATGATCAAATAAATATATGAGACGTAATTACATAAATCTTTAAGCTTTTGAATTTTGACATTATTTTACCAACCTCTGATAGTGTTGTGTGATGGATCGAACATCCAATGTGGAGTGCGGCCCCTCTTGCTCCCTCCATTGTCTGGTTCTGCTAATTTGTCTGTCTCTTCCTCGAATACTTCAGAGAGGCTCACACCCAGTTTAACCTAGCCCAGACGAGGGTCTCTGCCCCTTCTTACGTGTTGTCGTGAACATATCCTCGAGCTTATGTCTGACACGAACCTCAAAAACCTATCGGATCCGCTGATGATGTTCTGACAACTAGTAAAATGATTACTACAAATTAGAAAGTATGTAAGCTTCATTAACATATAAAAAAAGGTTGAAATTAACTTTCTATTTCAAATATAAATATGATATCTCGAACTCCCGAGTGGCAATCGGGATCTGCTTCCATGAAAGATATGACTAATCATATCTGCTTTGGATGATTTCTGTGATCCGCCTTATGGGCGACCTAGAGGGTTAAACCTGCTAATGACTCATTATGTACAATATAAAATTGAATGAAAAATTAAAATTACTATGCTGTAGAAAATGAAGTTGACTTGTGAGTCACCCTCTAGCTCAATATAGACTCTGTCAGCGGTGTCAGTCATCTCAGGTGTTGAAGTCGAGGGGTCTGGCTCATCGGATGAGGATGATGGACGGAAATAAGGTGGAGGGGGAGGTGATGCTTGCGAGGGACTTAGTGCGGGAGGTGGTGCCTGCGAGGGACATGGTGCGCGAGGTGTGGCAACAGAAGGGATGACCGAAGTGGCTGCACGAGTGTCGTACCTGTCAGTGGAAATGATGGTCTTCTTCACCCTCCAATATATGTTTTCTAAAGTTTAAAAATCTATCATCTGCAACAAGGAAAAAAACTTAGAATTAATAAGAAAGATAGTATGTAATATAAGACAGAAAAGTAAAAGTAGAAAAGTGAAACATGTGTTTATGCAAAAAATTAATAAAATTAAGTATGTCAAATACAGTGTAAGAAGTGAAAGTAAAGGCAAAAAAGTGCAGAAACTAATCATTTAAGTATATATAGCATTTTTAATCTGTTTCATTCGATGATCCAGATGTTGAAGAATTTAAAATTTCTTCATCAATCTCATCACCATTTTCATCCATATCTAGAGGAACTCTTTCATGAACCTCCACTATATCTTTTAGAGGCAACTCCACATTGATTGAGCTAAGTTGAATACGGAAATTAGACATAATTGAGTCTTGGTGAATAGGTTCGATAACATTGTGCATCCCAACCAAGTTTATCCATTGATCGTCCAAGATATCGAACATAATAAGCCTGACTTGCCAGGATAAATGAGTCATACTTTGCATATCTTATGTTCATCTTAACTTCAGTAATATCATATGGGTCGAGTGCCCAAGTTCCTCGATTAGGTACTGGATCAAACCACTCATATGGGTCAAGCTGTCAAAACGCAATTTAACTAAACATACCACGTGCATTTTCAAAACGCCACCACACCAAATAAGCTACCCCAAACGGACCCTTAATTTGTCGTAATAGCTGATCTCGTTATCTGTGTGTTTCCCCTAACACATACACCATAATCATAAGTTTGATTTTGTTCATATCAAGAGCTCGTGTTAAATTTATAATTGTTAACTTCAAATATTTGTGATGTCGTCACATTATAATTAGCCCCCCAAATAAGATCTAATAAGCTTTGATATGTGATTTTATTGCTTGTATCATAGACCTAGTAGAAGTTTTATAGCATAATTAATTTAAATTTGTATAGTAAATTTACACAACACATTAGTGAATTTAAAAGTTACTTCAACGTACGTGTAATTTAAATCATTTTGGAAATTCTTCCTCAATTTTCTTGCTTACAGGAGAGTCATCCTATACGTTCAAGCTCTTAGTAAATAACCTGCAAACATCATTGTTATATGTATGTCTGAATTAATTGGTAAAGCATTCCGTTAAAATATTTTATTATATTTTTTCTTACTATAGAAATGGTTGTATTTCGTCGCAGTTCAATAAAACATACAAAGTAGCTGCTTGAAGCTCTCCATCATTTAGATAACGCATACCATGCCAACAGTTTTATGCATATGTTTCCTTTAATTGAAGTAATAAGAACAAAAAGTAATTGTCTCATGTATTAGGTATGCCTCGCATATCAAACCCTCGGGATGTGTTTTGTTCTTAACAGACTCTTTTATTTTATTCGGAAATCTACACAGTTTATTCAATTTAGAAAAATTAAGATAATATTTCAGTATAAAATAAAAGACACCTCTCAGAGGAATACATCCATCTGTACTATACCGATCCCCTAGTATAGCCTCATGTTACAGATGAATGGGCAGATGCTCCATAGATTCAAAAAAACCGAGAGGAAATATCTGCTCCAACTTGCACATCAATAATGTAATAGTTGCGTCAAGACTTCGTAGAGAATGTACATTCAAAGTGTCTGCGCACAACTCTCTGAAGATTGTACTGATTTCGATTAACAGATCGAGTATCAGCTTTGGCAAATCATTGAATGAAATAGGTAATAAGTACTGCATGAAACTATGACAATCGTGACTTTTCATGCCAAATTTTTCCTCGTGCCCAAATCAACACATCGGCCAATGTTAGGCACAACCACTTGAAACTTCAAGGAATGCAACCACTCAAAGATTTTTTTTCGTTAATCTAATGTTAGACAATATGTAGCTTTGGGCTTTATTACTTTACCTGCATTTATCTCTTACAGTTCTAACCCCCTTCTCTTGCAATACTTTTAAATTCATTCATGCTTTGACGTTATTCTTTATTTTTCCCTTGATATCAAGAACAGTGTTTAATATATTATCACCAAAAAAATTTCATTATGCATAATATTCAGATTATGCCTAATTAGATTGGTTTTCCAGTATGTAAGATCCCAAAAAATACTCTGCTTCATCCAATTATGTGCAAAGCTATAATATGAAAGAGGACTTGAGGCTATATTTGACCTCTCATTGATCTTCGGAACTCCACTAATCATCTGCAATATATCACTTCCACTATTCTTTGGGGGTGGACTTGATCTTTCAACTATATTTTTGAAAAATGTATATTTATTCCTCTGGAATTGGTCATCATGTGCTAAGAACTTTCAGTGACAATTAAACCAGGAAATTTTTCTTTCATGTTTCAAAGTGAATGCTTTAGACATGTCCATGCAGTAGAGACATGTCAATTTTTCAGCTGTGCTTCAACCAGATAACATCCCAAAAGTAGGGCAATCACTAATCGTCCACATAAGAGTAGCTCTCAGGTCAAAATTTGTTTTATTGCAATATCATTAGTCAATACTCTGGTTTCTCACAATACATATAGCTCATCCATAAGAGGATGTAAGAGCACATCAATTTTACCTTTGAATTATATTGACCCGATATGATCAACGTTAGAAATAAGAACTGCACAATCATACATATATAAAGGGGCAAATTATATGGCGTGATAATAAACGATCAACAAAAATAGGGTGTTGTCGCATGACTGTACGGTGTGAACCCATCTGCACATAAGTCAAACCCGATGTTGCGTGGTTTTGCTGCAAAATCCGGATAACTGTGGGCGAAGTGTTTCAAAGCTCACTGCCTGAGGGATGAGTCATTGTAATAGCATTAACAGATCCAGTATGTCATATCATGTGGAAAGTTGTGCGCATAGAAGCAAGCAGTCGTTGGAGCCGTATAAAGGGGCAAATTATATGGCGTGATAATAAACGATCAACAAAAATAGGGTGTTGTCGCATGACTGTACGGTGTGAACCCATCTGCACATAAGCCAAACCCGATGTGTGGTTTTGCTGCAAAATCTGGATAACTGTGGGCAAAGTGTTTCGAAGCTCACTGACTGAGGGATGAGTCATTGTAATAGCATTAACAGATCCAGTATGTCATATCATGTGGAAAGTTGTGCGCATAGAAGCAAGCAGTCGTTGGAGCCGTAGAATGAGAGAAAAATAAAATAGACGTTTGTAAGAAATATTCTTCTAGTTTATACTCTTTCTTCCTCTTTGTTTTAACCTATCAACACTGCAAAATCTACATTTTGTCTCTTATGCATACTTCATGTAATATAATATACAATCGTTAAAGTAGCAATCTATCTTTTCAGATAGTATTCCCAACTTCGCCACAAACTTTTTATTTCTGTACAATCTTCTGGAACTAAATTACCAACAGGGTTTGTCTTCGTTAATAATGTTGCTACCTAATTGAAGCATTCTCTAGGCATGTTAAAATTGAATTCGATACTCAACATTCTTAGGGCGACTGTTAACTTTGTGTGAGAAGTGCTTCCTTCCCAAAATGGTTGTTGGGCAGCATTTAATAGTTCATAAAATTATTGCGCTTCACTGTTGGGTTCATGGTTTTCATTAGACACATTCCCAACAAAATGAGTCTTGATCGCATCATTAATCATTTGCTTGTACATGTCAGAATCGTGAACAATTGGTGGGGCATAACTTGATGAGGCTCTTGCATGACTGTACTGAACATCTGGTTTAAATTCATTATGTAAAATCCATTACCAATAATCGGGTTTAAATCTCCTACGGGATAGGTCCAACTTCACTTCATCGGGTGTTAAATCTGCTTGATTATTGTGCTTCGCACAGGGGCTTTGAAACCTATTTTTTGAGAGTTAAACAGGCAGTTGCGATGCCACATGCACGAACTCTTTAACACTAGCAATAAACTCGTAAGTTAATACTTTTCTTCCTGGATATAATTTGTTATGCATCCATGATCTAAAGCTTCAAATATCCATCTGTATCATAAATATAGCTCTATAAATTAGTAAACCCACAAATTACACATTCTACTTAAAACCTTAGGCCACTTACACATCATACCCAAAACCCATAGCCCACAAATCCAGAGAAAATGAACCCCAACCTAACTCCACCCTAAACTTACAATATCACAAATTTCTTATGCATTTACATATCTCACACCTAAATATATTTACATACATAACACAAATATCTTGTGTATTTCCATAAACACAAATTTCTTATGCATTTTCATATATATGTCACAACTAAATTTTCATATATACATACATAACATAAATTTCTTATATATTTACATATCTCGCACCAAATTTTTCATATTTACATACATAGCACAAATTTCTAATATATTCACATATCTCACTCCTATATTTTAATATTTACATAAAAACACTAAATTTCTGTTTTGTTTGCATATCTCACACCTAAAATTCATATTTACATATATAATATAAATTTCTTATGCATTTACATATTTCATACATAAATTTTATATTTACACACATAGCACAAATTTCTTATGTATTTACAAATCTTACAACTGACTTTTCATAATTACATAGATAGCACAAATTTCTTATGCATTCACATATCCCACACCTAAATTTCATATTTACATACATAACACAATTTTCTTATACATTTACATATGTCACACTAAAATTTTATTGCATGGTATAAATTTGTTATGCATTTACATATCTTACACCTAAACTTAGGGAAAATCATAAAATTCATATGCATTGCATACCTAACAATAGAATACGAAAAAAACTTAGCAAAACCTATGTATTGTCGGATCTAATACATATGCAAGGAAAAAAAGGAGACGAAAACTTATTTTAGCCAAAGCTTAGAGGCGTATAAGAAGATTTTTCACCTTGGACGGGATTGGAGTGGTGAAACAGAGTTGGATACGTCGGAGAAGCTTAGGAGACAATGGAGGCCACGAGCGAAGCCTAAGGAGAAAGAGCGGGCAAAGTAGAGCTACAATTTGCGGGAGCCATATTTTAGGGCTCTAGCTTCGGATTTAGCTTCATCTATGGCCGACGCTATTAAGTGAGTTTAATGTCAGTCATAGCCGACACAAATCTAACGCTATAGCATCGGATTAGCGATCTTTGCTCGACACAACTCACTAGCACTGTTTCTCTGATTTTGGGAGCTCGGGGCGATGCTAACGGACGCTAATCAATCTCTAATTTTGCGTCAGAAAAATTTCCGACGCTAATTCAAACACTAATTAACAATTTTCCTGTAGTGTTATTATTGTTTACTACTTTGAATTCTTTGTTTTTTTTAATTTCTCTATATTTTAATTGCTTTATTTTTTACTATTACTATTATTATTACAAACGGGAAAAAGAAGAACAGGAAAAAAAAATTGTAGTAAAAGCAGAAAATATACCTTGTTCTTAGAATATTACTCGAGGTCCTGGCACGGAAAACAAAGAAATCAATCAAATTCATTGTGGCTGAAAATTTCCCCTCCCATCTCGGAGAAAATATTGCATCTAGAGTCCAGGCGCAAGCAGAGTCCGAACAATGGACGCAGTACACCCAGAGGAAAAAAAAATGGGTGTATCGTGTCCATTATTTGGACGTTGCTTGCGTCCGAATTCCGGACGCAATAGTTTCTCGCCATCTCGGGACCTTTTTAAGGAGAAAATGAAGACTGAAACCACGTGAAATGCAGTTAAGGAACTATGTTTTGTTACCCCACAACCGCAACCAGCCAACGTCCTCATAATTGAAGCAATAATGAGCTCAAATTGACGTGTAAATTGTAGATTTTGTCTGAAGACTAGTCAAAAATTGGCAGGTAAAAATTGACAATTTACCTGCCTGTTGTGTCGATTTTAAGTTTTTTTTTTTTTTAATGCTGATTGGTTAGAATGGTTTTTTTTTTAATAAATCAGTTTTAAAAATTTTCTTTCTATTTCAACTCATATTAAAATAGTCCTGGAATTAATTTGACACATTTATGGACTCTGGTATTATAATTTAAATACTCGGCACTTTGCTAATTGCTTGTTTGATGAGATTACTATCTTACCAAATTGCAGGCATATCTATTGGAAGAAAGCTTTTCCCTTGTACGGTTTAGATTATGACTTAGTTATAGAAGCCATTGAAAAGATGGAGAAAAATCTTCCAGGATTCTTTTATGCAGGCAAGTTGTAGTCTTTCCCGTTTCTGAAACTGTAATGCTTGCATTCACGTAATAATCTGTTATTTTTTTCTCTTAACAAAATATTCATCATCGAGCATTTCATAGTCCACTGCTGAGATGCATATTGTGCTGCTTACAAGGACTATTGAATTTTTACTTGTTATTTAAAATATGATGAAAATTGATTGGTTTTCCCGTCATTTTCTCTCACTGGATTCTAAAGAGGCTAAGATTTTAATTTATTCAGACTAATTGTCCATTGAAACACCTTTTAGGTTCTCGCTCATGTTGATGCAGATCATCATCTTTAGCTCTATCCCAATCCCAAATATTTAACTTGAGTCTATATTACTACTTTTATCTTTGTCCTGTTGCTTTTGTTTGTATTTATATTTATATTTTTATTTTAAAAACATATTTTTAGTGCATTTTTTTAGTGTTTTTAACATACCAAACGTATTTTATTTCAAATAAAAATATAAACAGAACAAAACAAAACAAATATAAAAAATAAAAATGAAAATAAACTCAAACTGCCCCTTAGTGAAAGTCTATTTCCTTTTTCTCTAATCTTTCAAGATTAATTTTATCTACTAATCTTCTCCAGTGCCTCATCTTTCTTTTATATACATATTCAACTCATCTAAGTCTATTTACTGCTCCCAACATCTTTGCTAAATGATACTCTCACTATCTATCAAATATACTCATTCCTAATCTTTTCTTTCTATGTATTTCCACAATGCTTATGAGTAGCCATTTTCACATTCTTTAATCTTCTATATTCCTCATTTTTCCTTTTTTTGAACTTGCCTTTCACATACAATCAATTTTTTTTTCTGATTTGGTGAAGTTATATAATAAACTCTGCATCAGAAAAAGTATAATTATTTGTATGCATATTTTGCCATCAACATTGGTATCATTTTTGTAGGTAACAATAGAGATGGATTGTCTGTTGATAAATGCATAACTTCGGGTGTGCAGGCAGCTGAGCGTGTAATCTCCTATCTTAGCGATTCGAAAAAATAAGATTATTAAGGAAATATTATTGTTGAACCAAAGACCAGCCATTTTCATCATCACTCTATTTATTCTTTCTATGGTCTTCCTGATAATACTGTATTCTCTTGAATTCAGGCCTTTTTTTTTTATATGCACTGTTTGTTAAATGAATGGTCATATGGAGAATGATATCCAAACCAAAACTTATGAATTTGATTTAGATTGTTTTCTAAATATAATTAAAAAACTACGAGCATTTTGTGAATGATGACATTTGGTAAGATTTGAATAAATTTTTTAAGATAAATATAGATATATATATTTGTGTGTGCGTGCGCGCGCCTGCCAAATTTCATCATCAAAAGATGGCGGCCTTTTATTTTTTGTGGATTTAACAAAATAGCTCTAATTAAATTCAATATGCTCAATTGAGGATGCTATGAAATGTGTTCAAGAGTTAGTTGTTCATCTAATCATGTTATAAGATTCTAATAAAATGATTGCCTTTATATCTTATATAGCTCATGATTGTATCAGAATTCATAGACATGAGTCCATTTTGACGTAGCACGTCACTTTAGCACAATGATCTCAACCTCACTCTCGGCTAATCTCACCACTACCAAGCGGAGAATCATTTCCATAACTTTAACATATCTAGAGCTCGGAAACGCAGTTTTTCATGCTCAGTATTGAATCTTCAATTGGTTGCTTACCTCAATGGGAAGCTTTTTTTATCTCAATTGTTCGTTTTTTTTTTATATTCGTGCTAGCATTTTTAATGTATACAAAGTTTTTATCGATACAAAAAAAGAGAAATCAAACAGATTGCTCATTACTACATGATCATAAAAAAGCTCCTCACAAAAAATAGACAAAGTATCTAAAAAATGCCAAAAACAATTATAACCAAACAGAAACTTTACAAAATTTATGCATGCAAAAAATCTTTCAATCCAAAGGCCAAAGATATCTGTTTTCATCAATTAAAAGCCCTTCAATTTTGCAAGAGAACAAAGCATTGCCAAGAACTCTTTCTTATTCAACATTAAGAAACCTTCTCACTAATTGTACATTCAACAAAAATTCAACTTTTTTATAAATATCCTTAACTTAGTGTCCTATCCATAAAGGAAAAGGAGAAGCTAGAAATCTACTTTAATCCCAGAATCAATTTGATTGAACTCATTGAAGAATGCCTTGAAATGCTCATAAGAGTGTTTGGCATCATCCACAGCACACATCTCTCTTATGCTATGCATTGATAGTTGAGGTGCACCGACATCAACTGTCCGGATTCCAAGGCCACTCGCGAGTATGGGACCGATGGTCGAACCGCACGGCATGTCGTTCCGTACAACGAAATCCTGCATTACAGGGCAGTATTATCACTTACAGCCAACATATCCTTGGTAGTTGGGTGCTTTATCTCCAACTATAAGGTCTTGAGTTCGAGGCCTAACATTAGTGAGTGTGTGAATGAGTAAAAGAAAAGAGGGTTATTTACATAAATACCACACAATTATTACGTATTTACATATCTAACACCTAAACTTGAATATTCAATCATAACATTAAAATCTTTATCATCACATCAGAAATACCACTTGTATAAACTTTTTAAAATCAAATACACAATTTTATACATACATTTATAGCACCAAGGTATTGTAAATGTAAATATCAAATTTTAGGTGTTAGATATGGAAATCTATACAAATTGTGTGGTACCTAGGTAAAATTTCGAAGAAAAAAAAACTGCAAGAAGCTAGAAGAATACATATGTTTTAGGAAGATTTACATACATACCACTTAAGTCTTATGTATTTACATATCTAACATCTGTACTTCAATTTTTACACATATGTATCACTTTATGCATGAAAAGATGTATTACACTTTTTCAATATTAAAATAGTGGCATTTTGGATGAGATATGAAAATTTTAGATGGTTTAAATGTAAAAAGGTGAAGTTCAGAACTAGAAATCCAAATACTTGAGAATTGAGAGGTTTGTATGTATATACAAATCAACAACAACAGTTTATCAACTGATTCATATTCTTGTAGAGAACTTGAAAATAAAAAAAGAGTATATTATTTACCACATTGATTTTAGACTATTGCTTTACCTGAATGGGCAAGCCATGCCTTTCAGCAATCTCTCTAAATATAAATGATGTGATGGCATTCGTCGCATATCTCTGATTCGCATTGTGTTTTATCACAAGACCGCCATGCATCTTTGGTTGATGATTATCCTCATGTTTGTCCTGGAAGAGAACCAAAAAACATGCATATAAATAATAATAATAATAATAAGGGATAGATATGTAAATACATAGGAATTGAGTGGTATGTATGTAAATCTTCCTAATGATAATGCCAATAAGTGAGCCCACCAAATAGCATCAACAACCAGAAATATATGATTAAATACCATATAGTTGGGATGTATGGCATGCGCCATGTCCGCAGAGACCAGAAAACTTTGCTGGATGGCCTTCTCTACTAACTGAAATGAACGGATCAACGGCTCAATAAAGTATGGAAAACAGTCAGTCAAAAATCGATCAGAAAATTAAATAAATGAAAAAAACTTTATGGAAATATCACCTTCAAGAACCTAAACTAATCTTGGTTTAAGATAATTATAATCAATAAGAACTTAATAGAGGATACCATTACATCATCATCAACAACAACAACAACAACAAAGCCTTAATCCCATTAAGTGGGGTTGGCTACATGAATCATTTTTCTCCATTCGTCCTATTTAGTTCTAATAAATTAAGATTATTTTTTATACAATACGCCCAAGTCTTCCTAGGTTTACCTCTGCCTTTCTTAACATGGGTTGAATCTAAAGCATCTACTCTCCTAATTTAAATAGACTTCTACCTTGTTTGAAGAGTTGAAAGAATTTGTTATTCTAGTCAAGGCATCCAACATCACTGGAGAACCAGCTCCCTGAGCTGAGTTCGATCCAACCTCCTCGTGATCAAACAGCGCCACCATTCTCACACCAGTTTCTTCATCCAGAGAACTTTCAGAATTTGTTGAGTCTACCAAAGCCTGAAGTGATAAAAAAAAAATTATAAATATAGTTAGAAGTAGCTCTTATAGCAAAAAAAATAAATAAAACAAAAGATGAAGCTAACTCTAGAATGTAATTAGATAATGTAGTTATATTGACAAAAACGGATATAAGCTATAGCCTATAGCCTATGGAAACAAATGAAAGATAACAAAGAAAATAAAGAAGACAGTTTGAGCAGTTAACTTTAAGGATTCCCATCCCCCTCTCAACCACACACACAACACCTGTAACCCTAGTTAAAACATTAATGTTAACATAGTTGGATCATCTGACCTGAGTAGGCAACAATATCAATATATCAACCCTTCTACTGAATGCTACGTAGTTCATTCATTTCCTTAATTACTAGAGATTTTCATTCCTAAATAACTTCTCTGCCAAGTATGATGAATCCGTGAAGCAGCTTCACAGAAGTCAATTCTGTCAAATTTATGTCTAGGATCACTCACTAGAAACTTGGGGCTATGTTTTTCTTTTTGTTTTTATATTTGCTTATATTTAAAAAGCATGATTGTTTAGTGAGTAGTGTCAAAATAGTCCCCCGACTCTTTACATGGAGTCATTTTAGTCCTAAAGTCTATAAAAGCTCAGGCACTTTAAATTGGGGCTGAAATAGTCCTTCGTGGTGATTATTTCAGCTCATATTAGGGGACTAAATTGAAACTTTTATAACCTCTGGACAAAAATGACCCTCTGCAAAGAGTCGAGACTATTTTGACACTTTTCTCTTTATTTAATATATTTTATGTGTGCTTTTATATTTTGTTTTTAAAAATAAATTAACTTATTTTTAAAAATACACATAACATATAAAAATAATTTTGCACGATTTAAAAATAATTAAATATGTTATAACATATCAACATGTTTTATTTTAAGAAAAAACATGAAAAAAAATTTTAAAAAATAAAAATCAAAAGTGATCCCGAACTACCCTCTTCAGAATAAAAAGTGAAGATGCATGCATGGAAAAAAATTCTAATCAACAATGGTTATCTACCAGAAATATTTAGTACCAAAAAAATAAAAAAAACAATTAATGAAGCAACCAAAAAAAAAAACTTGTCACCTTCAGTGAACAGAACGACATGCATAAATTGTCAAGCCTTCCTGAGAATATGAATTCCTTCAGAGCACCGCCTATAATACTTGGTTGAGTATCACAAAGTTGCAGCTCAAAATCACAAATCTCATCCGGCTTACAGCAAGCATTGTCAGCAATTAACTGAGACGAATTAAAACATCAACTATTATAGCAGGATGGAAGGAATGGGGGGGACTGACATGGATAAATACTACTACAAGTTTTTAGGGACATTTACATAAATACATCTAATTCCTATGTATTTACATATCTAACACCTAAACTTTAATTTTACATTTATATCACCCAAAACTTTCATATCAGATCAAAAATTTCAACAAGTTAACTTTTAAAAAGGAAATACGCCTTTTTATGCATAGGTAAGGTGACATGTATGTAAAAATTGAAAAGTTTAGGTGTTAGATATGTAAATACATAGGAATTGAGTGGTATGTATGTAAGCTTTCCAAATTCTTTTAATGTAAATCATTATCATGAAATCTAAAAAAAAACTAAAATCCCAGCAGGAAGGTACCTGGAGGAAAACGGAATGATGTTTTCTGTTATCAATACTTTTCTTATCATGTGATTCTATTCCATCAGTTTTGAGCTTGGTGTCTATGGGACCATTTTGTTCCCCCAGCTTCTGAAGTTCAGCCTACAAAATAGGAAGTTTGTAGAAAGAATATGAAACAGAATTACACGGCAGCTACCGAGCTTTTAGATAAAAAATTAAGAAACAATCTTCCACATGAATATGCAAACTTTTTTTTTCCTCCTCTAGAAAACAATGTTACATTCCAATTTAACATAATAGGCAAGGGAAGTATAGGACCACGCAACAAGAAAATTCAAAAAGATGCGCCCCAAAAAATTATGGGAAAATTATCTTGCGGTTACCGCAGCCTTTATACTACTAACTAAAAAAAGCCGCACGGATTGTATCATTCACAAATGAATGTAAATAGCATCGTGATAAGAAATCTATTGCATAAAATGCACCAGTAGCATCCACTTCTACCCAATCAAAACTGAAAAAGAAGATATAACGATATATGGAAGAATAGTGGAATGAAAGAATTCACATATGTATTTGAACAATATATAGCAACATTTGATCAAAACACACGAATTTCACTGCATTATATAAATATAAGGTTGAGTGTTGATAGCTGCAAATTAAGAACTTTTCAAGGAGTTGTTTAGATTCTATTGGAATAGTACTTTTTCATTGATCCTGATTGGCATTATGGAAGCAGCTTTTAACAATTGGAAAGAAAT